>JAOVVI020015693.1:0-11105 GCA_028571085.2 Nepenthes alata
TTATGATAATCATGACTTATTAAGGTTATATAATAAAAAATAAGGTCCAAGGATGTGAAAGATTGAGTTAGAATGGTGAAAACGGGTCCCAAACGGTAAAAACGCAACATAGGCTTGATGCAGGCTTGCCACGGGCGAGACCTGCGCCCTCCGTGCGCTCGAGCCCACCTATCAAGGACAAAATTCGGATTTGCCCGTGCTCACTGCGCGCTCGAGCCGACCATGGCCGAATGCTTGCGCTCGACGCGCGCTCGAGCGCAATTCTGTTTTAAAGCCGCGTCGTGCTTCTTTTTCCTCATTTTCCCACGAGCCCAGAAGCTTCTAGAGAGAGAGAGAGCATCGGTTCCAGTGAGAGAAGGGAGGAGATCGAGGTCGTGGAATCCAAATCCGTCCGAGACCTAGTTATAAAGGTGAAAGCACGCGTCGAGGAAAGTGTTCTCATACTCACTTCTCGTTCCCTTTCGATATTTTGCTTGATTTTATTGGGTATTCTTGTGTCGATACCCACATAAATGTTAGAATCATGAAACCCAAGATTAATGATCAAGGAATATGTAGTTATTTGTCCGAATCGTATCCGATCCACTCGGTTTGGTTTCACCGAAACCCTAACCCATGAAATTGGGAATTTTTTGTTTCCCTTCCATGTATTATGAAATTGACCTCAAAATGTGAATCCCCACGTCCCAATGATGTACATATGTCAGCCGCGGGTTCGATCTCACACGTTTCGACCAGTTCGCGACGTCCGAGTCCTCTAAAATACCCTGTTACTGTTCACCCGGAATGAAAAGGAGGAAATTGATGCTTCCATCATCGTATTATGTTAAATCGAGCTCAAAATATGAAACATCGTGTCCCAATTGTGCGTATGTATTCACCGGACGTCCGGTCTCACAAGTATCAAACCGTTTGTGGCGTTTGGATGCTCTAAAAGAAGCTTGACACTGTTCACTCAAAATGAAATGGGAAATGTACATGTTTTGCCCTCATTTAACTGTTATGAAAGTGATGTCTAATTGTTTCAATGTAATGTAAGTTTTGAAATATGTATCCATGTGCCGGAAGCAAGGAAATGCGTCCCGGAGGCTTCTAAATGATATGTGATCATCAGAGATAAGAAATCCAAATCTCCCTTATGAACTTGGAATGATTTGTTAAGAATAAGGGGATTGAGTCCCACAGAAATTTGTGAACCGAGCAAGTAAGTGGAAGGGAATCCACATTGTGCAATGTGATGGAATGATCTCCCGGATGGAGATGTGTGTGATGGAACGATCTCCTGGATGGTGATGTATGTGACGGAAATGGGACCTCCCGAATTGTAAATGTGTATGGCAAACGTGGATTTTTCTCTCCAAGTATTGGAACTAATCTCGAAACTAGGACCATGATTTATAGGGGTAGTAGTCTTTGGCTTACCATGTCCATCGCGGTGTGAACTCAAGGAATACTTGGCCACGTATTCTTGCCGCTCGTGGGAGCGGGTGATGTTCGTGGTACGCCTTGGGATAATACTGTAGAAGAACGAGGAACTGCTTGGTCCCCGGGGGATATGGGGCGTAATGAGGGGCCGAGTGCTGCAGGCCTAAACTGTAGCCGTTGGTTTAGTGTTGCATAGTGGAGATGCAACCGATGGTCGAGTGCTGTAGACCTAAAATGTAGCCGTGGCTTTAGAATGTGTAGCAAACATATTCCTTTCCTCGTCCTCTCGCATCATTGGTTAGTACAACCTACTAGCCCGGGTCCGCAAAGATAATGTAAAATAAAAATAATTAATACCTAACTGATGTGACCGTGAGAATCTAATGATCCCAGATCTCCCCTGTTTCCCTCTCAATATTCATAACTGTTGAGATTACATGTGTTCCCCCCCTTTCAGTTATTGCTTCTATTGCTTTCCACTATGAGATGTGACTTATGATTACATTTGGTGAGTTGTACGCTCACTCTTACTGTTTATCTTTTCAAATGAGAACACTTAGCCGGCACCAGATTAGTCAGAACAAGGAGAGAGACTTGATTGAAGAGGTTAGTTGGATGTCAAGTGCATTGAAAATTTGGTCATATTGTTGTAATGGAATGTAACAACCACTCATGGATGAAGGTGGCTTGTTATTATATTATGGTTTTGTTATGTTTCAGCAGGTTTTGATGATTTAGTTACACTTCTGCATTTATGTTGATGTTTTGAGCTTTATTTTATTTTAGATGACATTTCTCTAGATCCAATACGGTAGATAGGAGTATCGTATTGGAGCCATAGATGATATGACAGATGTTGTGATCCTGTGTGTTGTGTTGTAAGCTTTGTGTTAATTATTTTTATTAGATGTGTACTTGTACAGGATGTATTTGAGCAGGTTGTATTTTTTATTTTCGTCAGTTGCAGAGAAAATTTTACCGAAATTTCTGTAGAATCCATAAATATTAATTATGGACTTTGGTTTATGTTACCAATGATGGAGGTTATTCGATGGAGAATAATCCGGTCCATCACACGAAATGGACAAGGGAGTAGGGGAAGACAATGAGGAATGAGTAAACAAAGCCCCTAAGGGGGCAACCATGGCCGGCACCGTTGAAGGAACAACAACCTTCAATTTCGAGTCTACGCAGATTCAAAATTCAAAAACCTAGAGAGAAGCCAAAGCTTCTCTCACTACGTAGATAAAAAATCAAGCAGATTTTAAAGCAAATTGAGCAACATCACAAGTTGACACACTTTTATCAACAAGATCACATTTCTTGATCTATACTTGTTTGTTTGAATTAAACTTTTCAGTTAAGTTAGTCATCTTAGAACTCAAATGCTTGACATTATTCACATGACTTTGAACTTGATTGTAATTCACATCATTTTTCTTGTTTATATTCGATAGCAATTTAGGCAAATGTGCCCCTTTTGACCAATACATGGCATGTTGGGACAAGTATATGGGATGGATGAGTTTGGTTTGATGGCATCTAATTGAAAGCCTTCGGGGACACGTTCATCTTCTTTTTCTCCATTTTTCTTAGAAATTGGATGTGTTCCCATGCTCCCCTTGTTTAGGGATTGGCAAGAACAAAGATTGTGTTCATTATTTTTCTTCAGGTCTTTTCTATAGTCAAACTCCAAACCCTTTCCATTTCCTACAGTCTTGCTAAACCAAGCATGTGGCCCAATGATCTGGGGGCTACTAGTGAATGTCACAAGTTGGGCATGAAATTTTTCAAGGTTTTCCCTGAGGATTATGACCTTTTCTTTTTACGACTTTTCTACCTCTTTAGATTCTAATGACTTTCTCGTTGATCTCAATTTTAGTCATGATTTGTCCTTTGTTATTATCCAATTCACCCAAACGCTTGTTAATGACTTTGATTAATTTCTTCAATTGGGGACTCTATTTAAATATATTGCCACAAGCCTTCTGCACTAATTTTAAGGTCATCGCTCATATGAAGCTCATTAATTTCATTTCTTTGAGAATCATTTGTTATGGAAGTAACAAAAATCATGCAACTAACTAGATCATCTGAGGAATATTTATCACTCTAACTTTTGACGCCCTCCTCGATCAGGGAGACATTCATTGCCTATTCTTATTTCTCAAGAAATTTAGACACTCAACTCTGATGTGTTCACATCTATGACATTAACGACACCAATCTCTTAGGTTTTCTTATTTTTCAGATCCTTTGAGCCTCTTTTATCACTTTATCCATAGTTTTGATTTATCGATGTGCTTTTATTCTTTATAAAGGTTTTCTTGTTATTTGTGATTACTTTTTCAGACTTCTTCATAAATAGGGTTATATCCTTATTAACAAAATATTTCTCATCACACTCTTCAATAGGATCTTCTTTTATAGTTTGAAGAGTTATAGACTTGCCATTATTGATTTAGGGCAACGTGAGCTCATAGGTTTGGAGAGGTTCGATAAACTCTTTTATCTTATTGCTATCTAAATCCTTGTTCTCCTCTGGCCATTGCTTTTGGACTAAATCTTTCTAGAGGAGAATTCATTTCTTTTTCTCATAATTTTACTCACAATAACTGTCACGTCTCGTATTCTTATATCTATTTTAATTATAGAGAATGTGTACTTATCTTAACAATTTGGTGAATTACAACAAATCATATTACACAGGATCCAAAATAATACCAATCATCAAAGACTCTGACATTCATTCGACCATAATATAATGTCTATTCGTGATAAGGAAAGATACCAACTAAAATTTTAAACTCATCTTATAAAAATTACACAAAAACTTATAAGATAACCATAAAAAATTTACAAACATATTTCTAAACTATCAATACTAAAAACTTACATTTTTTAGATACTTATCAAGTTACAAGTTCTTACATCATTACTGTGACGTCCCGTATTTTTAACCAAAAATTTGGTAGAGTTTCGACTATAATACGAATATAAGTCAAATACAAAACTTGTAAATATTCTACACAATAATTATAAATCACAAAAATATCCCAACAACAGACCCAAAACAAATCACCAAATCTACTACAACACATCCATCAATAACACATAGGATCCAAACATCACAATATTCCACGTGGCACAAATATTGTAACTCCGATACAACGTTGACTCAGAATAAATACCATAGGTATCCAAAACTAATCATAAGTATCTCTGGAAGCATATATATTCAACAATACAGCAGAAACTATACCATGGACATCTTCTTATTATCAACATCCTCATATGCAAATATCATGAACATAATTTATCAGAAATACAAAATATTCTATCAAAAAGCCCAGGGCTTTATTGCTAAATCCATAAGGTCATCTTTCATACCTTCGAGCCTAGCCGACTCCAAAACCTCTACCCTGTCTCGCTGGGTGCAATTCATAGTCATTTGGAGGGAGGAAAATAGTAAAGGTGAGTTAAAAGCTTAGTAAGGCACATAAAAATATTGAAGAACATGCAGATCATTTTCAAACATAACGATATATCAAAAGACATGTATAATTTTATATTCAAGACATAATAATGCATAGACGAAGGACAGCGATGCATATGAGACTAAAATTCATGATTTTAAAGAGAATGCTTTCATGATTCGTTCTATATTTCTTTAATTTATTTCCTTGCCATTTTCTTAATTATCAATTCATTATTGAAACTTATTTCGTTGAGGAACCGGAGCCAATATGCCTTATTGACTAAAGGAGTAATCGGTCGTTGGTCAAATTGTGTGCACCTACACAATCAAAAGTCCATCTCCTCCTGTTCTCGACCTAGAGGTGGGTCGTCTACATAACAACCCTATAGATGAGGCCATAATTTATTGCAGCAAATGGCATCTATATAGACAATGACCTTTCACTATAATATACTAAAGCATGCCAAAGAATATTATCCACTAAACGTAGTTAAGATATACGATCAAAATAATCCTTGAGGTTCTACCGTGATATTATGACATGTCAAAGTTTATTATTCGAAATTCTTGGTCCAAGTTTCTTAATTCTTTAGGAAAATTTTTTCTTAAGTACATAATTCCTTCATTCTCACTCTACTGGAGAACGTTTCGTATTCATATTCGGATTCGTAATTCCTTTGTTCTTACTCTACTGGAGAACGTTCATAATTTCCTCAATTCTTTGTTCTGAAGAACAGTTCACAGGTCCTTCACTTAATTACAGAATTCCCTTCTTCACCGGATTTCCTTTCCACAAGTATATTCTGATACAAATTTTTATATTTTTTCATAAGTTTAAATTGTAACGTCCCTAGGCACCTGCATATAGATATTGTCCGCTTTAGGCCCAACCCACAAAGTTTTGTTCCTGGCAAACCCACGGCCCCCAAAACGCATCAACAAGGGAGAGGTATTTACGCCTTTATAAAGCATGTTTCGTTCCACTCCCCATCCGATGTGGGACCTCACATAAATCCTAACGTGTTCTTGATTCCATGTATAATTTCATTTGGAGTTTAAAGGATTTTAGATTTCCTTTTACATTAAGCCAAGAGAATCTTAAGTATTCGATCAATAATTCTTAACAAATGGTTCATAACACGATTCTTGAAACATTTCAGATTAATGTATTCGTAATACGTGCATAAATTATCATGAGATTGGGAACGTGTAGAAAATTCTTACTATGATGAGCCAAATATACCTTTAGAGCTTTCGGATGACAAATTCTTTTAGAATTGCATGCATCATAATTTTTGAAGTATATACAAGATGATACAGTTAGCGTACGTACGGTTAAATATCATTGCTTATATTTGACTATATTTCTGGGATACGTAAAAATTATCATAGATAATTCTTTTGGCATAAATACTAAACATACATGGTGTCCGCATCCATAAAACAAGAATTACGAATTTTAAAGCCAAATTACGATCAATTGGGTTAAAATCCGAAGGGGCGTGGGTCTGAATTCCGGTGAGCACAAAACCATATGAAATTTCCAATTTAGATACCAAATTAATAAATTAACATATTCAACATGCGGGTAACCATATTCTAAAGCTAATTTATATATAAATTTCAATTTAATCGGTGGACTCCTTTGGGGCGCGGGTTTAGGATTTCGTGTCCTAAAACGAGTCAAAACTACTAAATTGGACACGAAATTTGCATATTTGCATACTTAAGTTATGGGTAACAATTACCTAAGGCCAATTCGTGCATTATTCCAAAAATAGCGGGTGAATTCAGTTTGGGGCGCGGGTGAACGGTACTGGGTGCAAAAATACACATAAATCTCACAAATCGGACACGAAATCGAAATATTTTTATACTAGGGTTATGGGTAATAATACTCTGGAGAAAATTTAAGTAAAAGCCCCAAAAATCGAAACCACCCGGGGTACGGGTGAACAGCGCTGACCTGAAATGAACGTGCATAAAAATGGAAAAAGAGAGTATCGGTACACTTAACTCAACCCGATCTATAATTTTTCTAACCAACTCAAAATCAGAATCAGAGTTGGGGACCTCCGTTTCCTCCTCCTCCTTCGCGCTATTCTCTCTCCGTGTGTGGCTGCCGCACTGCCTTCGGCGCTATCGCAATGCCTGTGAGCTGCTGTTGCTCCCGCCGTCCATTGCAGTCGCCGTCGCTGGCGGCGAAGCCCTCCTCTCTCCCTCGCAAACGCTTCTTCCCCGAGCCCCCTGCTTTCTCCTGTCGTTTTTACTCTCTACTTCTATATGTTTATTATTATTATTATTATTATTATTATTATTATATATATGTATTCAATTTTTTATATTCTAAGACCCAAATCGATACTCGAGCAATCGAATGAATACACTTCGAGCGCGAGCCTAATATATCTAAATATTTTTCAAATTTTTATAATATTTAATTAATTTTTTTCATACCTAAATTATTCAAAATAATAATTAATTTTAATTTATTATGGATAAAAACTCGGGATGTTACAATTACTTAAAACTAAACAAGTTACATTATTACATGCTACCAAACTTCTACGTACAGTAAAACTAAAATTTTATTCTTTAATCGTTTTCATCAGGCTTGAACCCCTATAAAGTATCTAAAAATATTTTATATTCAATTTTGAATCTTAGTAGCCAATTGAGTTTCTCTTGGTTCTGGTTCAGCTTCAGCTTCCTATTTCGCTCCACATTTTTTCCCTTTTTAACCGGTTTTCTTCCTTGTTTCTTTTACTTATTTACTCTTCAATGTGCCTAGTCATCCCCAATTAAATTGGGAGCTGCAACATGCCCCGATGAAATGGAAAATTCTTGTTAAACCAAGTCATGCAAAAAGCTAAGTTGGCTATTCCTCCTTTAGCCACTTGCTATTACTCTATTGGTGGTTAATTTTTTATATATTTTTAGTCCCACATTAGTCACATGTGTCTCTTCTCTTTTATGTCATTTTCACTTTTTAATTAATTAATTACTTGGTAAAAAGAGAGGAAAATTGAGCTACCGGCTGCTGCTGATGCCTTGACTACCTTGTTGAATTTTGATGATTTACAACTTATTTGGGTGTTGTAATATATATTAGTTTGCTTAATTAATTTAATTTATACTTTATTTAAGCAATCTGTCCAAGTTTGGTAATTAATCGGGTACAAATTTGGTGATCGGATTATCTTATCGTCAATCCTGATTTGTGAGTTTTTACTATTCATTGATCTTAATTTTACATAAATTAATTTAACTTATGGAATTGTGAATAATAAAATCTCGATTCTTACAACAACTCTCTCACCGAGATGGTACCGTCTGAGGTGTTAGATTATGCTTGACACGGCCTACCACTATTTATAAAGGGCCAAACTAAACACAGCACATAATGGGCCATTCCCTGTGAGGCCACAACGACAGTCTATTTAACACCACTCACCACTATTTTTATTCGGAGACATCTCAGTACCTTATATGAATTCAGTTGTTTGTTGGCCTTAATTCCTCGTTGGAATGCATTCTTTACTCCTCTTTTCTGGAATCACATAACCACATCTTCTTTGAATGCCATTGCTCTAAAATTACCTGACAAAGAATCCATTTCGAATTCAGATGTAATTGGCTTTACTATTGCTAGAATGACGACATTAGGTGGGGTGCCTTGAAGTGAAAAGTTTCACGTGAACGTTCGACTATCTATAGGCTCCATCTTGTGGCACTGGTCTACCATATTTGGAGGGTTGAAATAGGATCATCTTCGATAAATGTTCTCCCATAGAGTCATCCCTTATAGTAGTGATTAAATAATTGGTCATCACCAATATGAACATTTCTTTGAAGTTTTTATCACTGAATAATAGCAGACATCTTATTAGATCTTTTGACCTTCCATTGTCCTATTTTGTCAAAAGATTTTTTATTTATTCATAATAGATTAGGATTTCTTGATATTTTAATTATTAATTTTTTAAATTTTGTTCTATTTGGCCTTTGGGGTTTATTTTGGGCCATACCTACAATTCGTCATTTGTTCCTTTATATTGGATCTTAGATTGTTTGATATTTTATTTTTTATTATAATTTTAGAGATAATGAGTCTAGTAAGAATTGGGTCAATCGAAATCCAATTTATAGACTCAGCCCAAATAATGACGATTCAATAGAATATATCTCCAAACCTATGAGACAAAAGGTGCAATGGTTGGACCAAGGGACGCGACTTGAACCGCAAAGCATTGAAGGATTATAATAGAGTACTAAATGAGTTGTTTCAAGCAATGGCTGCAACAGTTTCAATAGTCGAAAGTCACGCGATTCTGCCATTAAATGAAGATGGCTATTATACAAAGTAGTAATGCCCCTCACCACTGAAGAGACAATATGCCCACGCACTGATTTAGAAATCTACCAACTAAAAGATGCTTTTAACTATAAATACAACATCTCTCTCACAGAAAAAGGAAAGAAGGACAATGGCTACAAAAGTCAGACACTCTTCCATGTGAGTAGTGTAAAATTACTAAAGATACTCCACCAATCAAGTGCATAAATCAAAGCCACTCTATCAGATGAACGAGTGCATCAAATAGAGTATAACCCTTCAAACAAATATTTATACATATTCACCTTATATTCTCGTACTTATTCTTTTGTATTTTTCTCATCCAACTAGAACGATTTTTACTTGAGTTTTGAATGATATATTGGGGCGTAAGTCTTATATTCATCTTACCTATTGTATATCTTATTATTGTGCATAGGATCCAAATTATGAGTAACGAAGGCCGAACTCATTTTTAATCGAACACCCATGCAAATTAGGATCCCTAATTTGTTCAACGATTCAAATCTTGAAGACACATCAGGAGATTATGTTTGGGCTTTAGCCATAATGTTTATTATATAATTATTTCTATTTATTATTTTATTTTTACTAATCGAATAAAAGCAAAAAGAATAGAACTCATGATATATCTCCATCAAATATACTTAAATAGGCAACCTAATAAAGTGATATGTTCTTATCATTAAAAGACACAAGTCATAAAGTGGCACACAAACTCGACAAAATAATTACATGAGAAGATCTCGAGAGTTCGAGGAAAGCACTTGGATGAAGTCCCAGAGCCCGAACTTCGGCCTAAAGGTTGGCGCTTGTGATTGGGCCAGTAAATTAGGGTCTTGCCTCAATTATGAATGGGCCAAAGCTCCTGAAAGAGGCGTCAATATCCCGAGGACCAATATCGGAGCTTCGATGCGATAAGGTCCCGAAGATGGTTAAGGCCTCAAGATGATGAGGCGTCGATAACAACAAAGGCAGTAGAAGACTGATATGGTGAAGAGCTGAGTCACCCCTGTTAGGATGATCGAGGTGCTGGATGAATCGTGGTCCAAAATGGGTAACTTGGAGTAATAGGAAAGGCCAAAGTAGCCTCCTTATTGACCAGGTGTCAATAGAGTTCACAGGACTTGACTCTCCTGAGAACGGTTGAACTCTTACTACATGAGGCATTGTTGGGTCTAACGCGTTATGTCTCTTACTTGAGTTTGTAATACATAAATAAATAAACAATTAATATAATAATTTATAAATAATTAAAATTTTAAATATATATAAAATCGGGTCATAAAGAGTAAACCCAAAGATCAAAGAGCAAAAATAATCACAAATTACAGTGGACACCGGATTTAACAAAACTATACCTATCCAATCTCCAAAATATCAACCTACTTATGTCCTAAAGATCTGTCACGAAAAGTATCAACAAAAATCTAAACCATTGCAATATAAAACATATATAAATTCAATTAACACAAAAATTTTAAATATAAAAAAAATCGTAATCATCAAATTATATATCGTATTAGAAAATATATTAGTGTATTTTCCATATGTAATATTTAGGTAATTTTTTATTATGTTAATATTGTATTTTAGGTAGTGTTTTATTTTGGCTATATTGTTGGGGCAAGACCGGGCGCTCGGACAGAATGCCTCATGGCACAACGTCCGAGAGGACAAGGTTCCCGGAGTGAGAGAATGTACTCGAATGGACAGACAACAAAGGAAAGCAGAAAACAGAGAAGACACCGAATTTAACGTGGAAAATCCCTCTGGAACCGAAGGGAAAAACCACGGGAGAAGAGGAACAGCAAATCCACTATGTGAGAAATAGGTTACAACAAC
>JAOVVI020015694.1:327-11105 GCA_028571085.2 Nepenthes alata
GCTGCATTTTTATTTTTTTTGCCTAGTTTGATTCTTCTTTCAATATCTCCTTTTTTTTTTTTTTTTTTCTTTTTTTTCTTTTATCACCCCTTATCTTCTCCTTATTTTTTTATATGTTTCTTTGACTGATATTAGCAAATTGATTATTGTACCCATAATAATCTTTGTATCAAAGATTTAAATTTGAAAAAATATTATATTTATATAGTTAATTATAAAATTATATAGATCTAAACCTCTATTAATCTAATAATCTATAAAGTTTAGCTTATTAAACGGTACGAAAAAGTCATATATATTTAAAAAATATTATAAATGGTTAAAATTTTATATAAATAACATATAAAAAGATCGAATATAAATACTTTTAGAATGTAAAATTATCATTTTTCTTGATTGAATTTTTCTCATTAAGTGAAATTGATTAAAAATTTTTTTATTTATGTTCAATTTTATTGTCTACTAACTATAAAGA
The DNA here is from genome assembly GCA_028571085.2 of Nepenthes alata. Taxonomy (NCBI): domain Eukaryota; kingdom Viridiplantae; phylum Streptophyta; class Magnoliopsida; order Caryophyllales; family Nepenthaceae; genus Nepenthes; species Nepenthes alata. The sequence goes on from JAOVVI020015694.1 coordinate 803, forward strand.
AGCAAAATCAAGCGGTTCTTTCCCTCAAACCTTTGATCTATATATACCACAAGACTCTTCCAAGTTATTAGATCTTCTGACTAATGCATTAGGTGGTCCTTTTGTCATAGATCCAACCCACTTTGAGCAAGTCTCTCCCATTTGTATTCTATTGTTATAAACCCTACTTTTTCTTATAATATCATTAAACATTTCATTTTTGGTAATATAACAATTTATCATTCTCATCTTCATCTTTGTCGGAGCCATTTTCTGAACATGGTATTTAATTGCTCAGTACTTTATCTCATAATATATAACTAAATTAAATATAATCTGATACTATTTTTATTTGAATTTTAATGATATTTTTTTATTACACTATGATACTTATAATAAGACATAATTTTATTAAATATTTAATATTTTTGATAGTGATATCTCCATTTTTACCTCATTAGAATACTTTATTGCTCAAACTTAAATCGTTATCTCAACGATCTCGAAATTAAGTTTTGATTTTGTTCTTGCTAGTTATATAAGTTGAGCTCAAACTACTAAAATAAATAAAAAGCTATATTCGCTTTTCTCCTCTTTGACAATAAAAAAGAGGCTTTAATGTGACTTATTTGGAAGTAGCCAAAAGTGGGAGGGAGATGTATGAGAAGAAGACTACCATGATATGTGGATAAAAAGACTAGAACATGAGGGTAAGGCCATGCTTGTCCCTTGTGAAAGAAGCAAAATGCTTAGTTGCCATTAGAATCAATTGGTTGCTATGCATTTTTTTATTCGACATTGACATGTTTTGATTCTCTTTTTAAAAATGATAAATACAGAAATGATAATCTTTATATTGATCAGATGATAAAAATCTTAATCTTGTAAGTTTCTGCATGTTACATTTGATATTTAGATCTTTAACAGTCAGTATAAATGTTCAAAAATAAAAATTAACTATAACTGTTAGAATAGCTGTTAATGAAAAATTTTAAAAGTTATTATTATTTTTTTATAGTAAGTAATTTAATAATAACAATTATATATGATTTAACTCTAAGTACTATTTTTATACTTACTATCGATAGCAGAAGATTATGGATAACATGAGAATGTTTTGCATAGAATTAGTTGCACTTGGATTTTTGGTTCATTGAAACTCTTTTCCTTTAGTATTTTTAGAGTTTAAAGATGTTTTTTATTCTGAAAATCAGTCTTAAAAATGCTATAATTTATAGCTTTTGTTAAAATAATAGTTCAATATTAATAAATAAATCTTAAATCCAAAAGACAATAAAATTATTATTGGATTCTTTTAAACATCACGAGCTCATCAAACAATAGTTAGTCTTGATTGAGTATTGTTGAGGCAAATTAAAGGTGGTTTGACAGAGGTAGTACGTGTACTACCTGTGTTCGACAGGCGTGCCTCTAGGTTGTGCTAGTTTAGGCATGGATATAATAAAAAATAAAAGTTTACAAAATATTATTAAGAAATAAATTATATTTTATTTATTTTATCAAATATTTTTAATATTATAATTTATAAAAATAAAAATATATCTGAAAACTTACTTATTTTTAGCTTTTACTTATATTATAACTTGTACCACTGCCACTGCTTTTGAAACTATTTTTTTTTTATTAGAATTCAAAATGATTGGATTTATTACATAATTTTTTAGCTATAGCCAATTATTGAAAAATATAAGCATTTCCACTATCTTCGACGTCATTTTTAATCAACTATTTGACCCTTGACAATGAACGTCTAAAGATCGCAAAGTCTACGATCTCCCGTCGAGACATGCGCCGGCCCAACAGCCCGTCATGAATGACCCCTTCAAGATGGCCCAAGACCCTTTTTCTGCACGTTGAGGGAATTTGTTATAATTGGTCAGCACAAACATGATAAATATTTTAAAAATATTTGCTCACAATTTGCATGATCTTTTTGAAAGTGGCAACTGTTATATCGGACGCCTCCCATGATCATGCCAAAGAATGAAGGAATCCCTTGACTGATAACGGTTGCCATAATCGCAACGATGATCCCCGTGGCAACCCGTCAAAATCTTGTAGACAGCCTTCGCCAACCTTGGCGCCCAACGATATCAGCGCTATAAATACTCGTTTACTCTCACAAGTAGAGGTAGAATAATGAATCCAGAGAAGAAAGTTCTAAGAAGTAAACAGAAAACGGATGAGTCCTTCCCTCTATCCGTAAGGCCTACTTTCCATCAAGGAAACACCACCAGATGAGCCCAACCGTCCATCCAGGATACCCTACCTCCATCCAAGAGCCGCCCTCTGTCCAGGGGGGATGTTGCCCGTCTGAGAGACCTGCCCACCAATCCTCCCAGGCGGAGACCTGCCCTCCAATCCATCCAGGATCCCTTCATCTCGGAGTTAGGATCCGTCCTCCACCCAATAGCCGCCCCTTAACCAAGTGCACCTTTAAGCTGCTCATCTGTCGGGCGCACACATATAATCAATCCCCTATTATATGCATCCATGCATGTTCTTACATCATCACATTTTTCTATTCTCATGAAAAGATATCTAATTTAAACGTCAGAGAGTATACTGAAAAGAGAGTCTCATCAATCCTCTGACTTCTTATTTTTAATTGTATTGCTTATGGTCTAGATTTGAAGAGATGAGGACCGAATTAGATTTAATTTGACCTGACAAGGAAGATCGAGTAACTTTTTAACCCATACAATAACTCGAATCTGGAGACGTATCATTAGCGTCGTCTGTGACAACGATGGAATAATCTTCCTCCTTAACTATAAGAACAAGCATAGTCAGCATTCTGAGAATGAACCAATGCACCAACCAGACGCGTAGTCACCCATGGCAATGACCCCTCATTGGATAGCCATGCGGACAAACGATCGACTCTAAGTATGCAAGCGCTCGCTATTTAATTGGGTGTCCAGAACTCTATGCCCCACTTCTCAATGATAGCAATTTGGTGGGAAACAAATGTGATGAGCTCGAAATCAGATTGACAAGACAACAATCCATTCCTACTTGACTTGTCGACAATCTAGGCCGGCATCCAACTGACTCAACTAGTCAAGGATCTGCTCCAACGCCAGACCTGCCTGACAGATCTGGATCCAGTCCGGCATCTAACCGGCTTGATGGGTCAAGGATCCACTCTAGCATTCAGCCTACCTAACTGATCCGGATCCAATCCGGCATCAAGCCAGTTTGACTGGTCATCAACCCAGTCCAAGCTGGCCCGTATGATGGTTCTACAATCCAGTTTAAACTGACAATAGTCAGATCACCCTGACTCAACAGTCGATCACCCATCCGATTCAATAGTCCGGTTGCTGTTCGAACTCAACAGTCGACCACCCTTCGAATTAAGCTGTCCAGCCATCATTTGAACTCAGCAGTCCAGTCACCCCAACCAAGCATCCTAATTTCCCCTTGGACTCGGCCCTGCTTGATCGTCCCTCGGACTCAGCTCCCTATCGACCTTTAGAATGGCAGCTTGGTAACTTGTCGCACGTGCTTCGGGTGAGTGAAAACCACAATAGTCCTTCTCAACATTGTACCTGCTCGACCATGCCATCAATGGATATGAATCCACACGAAAATAATCCATAACCCAATATCAACATCATGTTAGCCCCAAACCGGCCACACCCTTATGTAGGTGTAACGCTGGGGGCTCCACTATTCGACCTCCATATGATCGAAGAAATCCAGTATCCTCATAGGATCTAGAGGCGAAAGATTAGGACGCCCACAAGTATAGAGACTTCTGCCCCCTACGCATGGCCCCCTATGCCAAAAGACACTTCCTACTTTTCAGTCGAGATTCTCTCCCTTCTGGCACCAGAAGGTTATATATCAACAAATAAGTGTAATTAGTACTCGTGCTCCAACCAACACTTCGGCCAGAGATATTGCCTTCATGGCGACGATCCTATAGGTAGCCATAGCGATGTTCGATCTTGCCTTGGACATAATGTTAAGCGACTATGGGTCCTATACACTCACGTTGACGGCTGGCGGCTGGTGGCTCATTCTCCCAGGCACAAACCTCAACACTCCCAAAAGGAGGAGTTGGTGGAAGAGACCACTTGCTAAGAAAAATCTTATCTGCCTGATGACCTTCGCATTTGGGAGGATCCGAGCGACAGGACCTACTCCCGGTGGAAAAGATTGACCAAGTCTCAGAAAGTAGGACAAATGCCCAAAGCAGTTACACTTTCACTATCCTTGAAACAATTGGCGACATTATGCCCACAAAAAAGACTCTTATAGTGCCAATAGGCATCCAACAATCTCATCGCAGGGGCTAGAGGATCAACCGGAGAGGCCTTCAAAGTGTTCAGCCTTCTACTAGCAAGTGCTCTCGCTGAAGCGAGTGGCCTAACTCGAGGGTTTGGTAAGGTTGAACCCATGAGGGTGCCCCATGTTGGCCCATGCGAAGCATCAGATCCTGCAAAAGCTGTCATTATACTCACAATAGAGGCTTGACATGCTCGACTAATTACCTACCAAAACATCCCCATGGTGATGACCCCTCATCGGGTACCTATGCTAACTACTCGCCCCAAGGTGCTCAGATGCCCGAAATATGGATCAACTTTCCTTTTTTGGACCGCATGTGTCCATTCGAAAATGCTATGTTGGATCTCCATCCTCTTGCACCTCGTCAAATCGGTACAGACCAACACCCACAGAGGAGTCAATGGCCTAATGACCTCGTGGCCTAGGTGGCCATAGGTGGCAAAGACTAGCGCTCACCAGAAGACCAACAAAGTCATGAGCCATAAAATGAAAGCCTAAAGCCACATAGCCCTCTGTATTCTTGCAACGGTAGGGAGGCCCCTGTACGGAAAGGAACCATGTAGCCTCAAAAGACACTTTGCTGACATTTCTAGGTAACTGTTCGGGATGAGGACTCGATCATCACCATCTCCTTGCATTATTCGGGAACAACACCTGGACTCCCGTAATCAAATCTTTGACCGGTGTTCCGCCTGGATCACTTTGCACTTTGCTGGATCCCCTCGCATCGTAAGTTTCCAGTGTAGTGTTGGAAGCTGTCTCAAGTGCCCATTGGGAGGGTTGAGCCCTCAAACCCCCAATGCCCGTGGCATTCCACTTTGTAAGATACTTCACGCTCAATGATTGAAGTTTACCACCAACATTTGCAGGTTGCATGTTGGCTATAATAGCTACCTAGTCCCAAGGGCATAGCGCAACATCCCCCACAGGTACCAACGATGATTCCAAATCGAATCTAGGTAAATCTTGTATACATCATGCTGAGTGCTTGAATCATATTGTAATCAATGAAATAACTGTTTATTTATTATTTATCTACTCGTACGAATGATTAATGACATTGCATAAGATTATACGACTTAGGTTGCCCTAAATCAGGTGAATTCTCGTTCACCTGTTACCAAACTCGGTCCCAAATTGAGCGGCCCATACGTAATCAGATTTGAACCTCTGTCCCGTACCAAGCGAACCATACGGGGTCGGATTTAAACCTCGATCTTGTACTGAGTAGAGCATACACGATCAAATTTGAACATCGATCCCGTATTGAGTTGTCTATACGCAGTATAATTTGAACCTCGGTCCTGTCACTTAGTAGCCTATGCGTAGCCAAACTCAAAACCATATAGGGCTTTTCAGCATACATGTGACAAATCCCTTCTGAAGGGACAAGCACTATCAATCTACAATAATTGGCAAACTAGGACCTCACATATGAAAGTTATGACGTCCTCTAGTAGGACAAAGCGCCGATGGGTACATGCGGGCGACGGCCTAGGTTGACAAAAGCCCAATGATGATAGCCACCAGGTTTAGCCAACAATAAAATTTTCCTAGCGCCGCAACCTCCTCCTGGCAGGAGTGAGCACAGCCTGAGGTGCATGACCAAATCAATCCCAGTGGTGACAATGTTAACAGTGCTCTTCCGGCTCTCCATCTCTCTCACCACTCACTCTTGAAGTGCACTCTCACAGCAAGGCAATTTGGTATGCAATAGGAGATTCCTTCTCGGCAAGCTCTTGGACCTCGCCTAAGGCTTGAGCGGCCCATGGTTGAAGAGAGCGGCTGGCATTGGGCCCTACGACGCCTCGACAACGACAACAGAAGCATTTAGTCGACGATCAAAAAAGTATCAGATGAAAAGGTCCAGTACATAATAGAAACATCAGTAATAACAATTGAGGTGACCAAGTTACTTTGTTAATAAATCAGGATATACATCTAAAAGGACCTAATGGCCACAAAGATACAAGAAGCTATTTGCACCTACAGCCTAGTCATATGACTATCCTATGGTTGAGGACCCTTCGGAGAATGTGGCACATGCCCTCTACCCACTCTAACATGGTAGCCAATTAGGTCTGAACGGCAAGCAGCTCCAACGTTCCTTGAATTCAGGAAACAAACAGGGAAGTCGGGGTTGCTAAGGAGGTGACTCGTCTATTGAAACAAATACTATCCTAAAATCGCTCCTCTAGGATAGGGACCACCTCCTAGAGACGAAGCCTAGTCGTCAACTTACCCTCAAGTGATGCGATCCTACCCATAGCACAAGCATGGGCTTCAAAGAGCTCCTGCAATCATGCATTAGACTCGGACAGTGCATGGTCAAGAGGTTAGCCCATACTTGACTCTACAGCACGTCCCCGACAGCAACATCAATCCGACGCTTCATCTCCTCTATGACACAATCAATTTGCACTCGTAACAACCAAGTAATCTCGTCTCCCTGCAAGAGCACAAACTTTTCTAACAAGCGAGGCACTCTCCGAGATTGTTAAATAGAAAAGAATGGTCAACCAGAGACAACATCAACAAAACATATAGGCAACGATCCGTACTACTCTCCAACAAAATAGGCCTATTTGGCAAGAAGACCTAATACATTCAAGGCCTGGAGGTGCCCTCAGAGCTCCACGGAGCTCAAGGAGTTGTGCGCTTAGGTGGCATCCTTCCTCGGTGACGGCCCCATTCACTGAGTCTTCTTCTTCGATTTCCTCCACCATTTGCCCATTTTCACTTCCCTCATCGGTCAAGGCTCAAGAGAACAGGAAGAAAACGCTTGTCGCGCCTGGGCGAGCAGAGTTAGAATGCCAATAACGTCTCTATTAGCCGTCCAGAAGGTAGTAGTAAAAGCAAAAATGTCTACTGAGACCAAACGATGAAAAGAATATCAGGAGATGCCACAATTAAATAAACAGAGCCATTGCTTGGAACGATGTCACAGAAAAGCTGAAAGGTCGAGTAGTCATAATGGCAAACAATGCATGTCCTCACCCTAGCAGATTTGCCTATAGGTGTCCATACGACAGACGTTGCCCCGCATCCTCATGCAACCCACCATCAATCACTACACTCTGCCACTCTGACCAACGCAATGTCTATCCAACACCGGTCTCCAGAAGTGTTCGTTCGCCATGATGCCTAGCGAATCACTCTCCAAAACTTGCAAAGTGACGGCATATGGCCCCAACATACTCAAGTTGTGGATGTCTGGCCCTATCTCCAACTGGGTGTCGAGTTGAGAGATCGTGCATCGACCGGCTAAGATGTCAATAAGCCAAACCACCAGAACATTGAAGAGCTAAGAGATAGGAAGACGGGAGTGACTAGGACAGGCTCAAGGTTAGGTCAGCCAGCCACCTCCCTAGCGGAGCGTTGGGTCGAGCAGTTGCATGCCGACCCACCAGAAGACCAAGTTGTCTGTCTATCAGCCAAGTGGCAAGCAACAATTTTTAGAGGCAGCCCTAAGAAGAATCGAAAGTGGATGTCTCACGGATAAGACAGCTTCAAGGACGGGTCGGGCGGCCCCTCCTCGATCGGTTGCTGGGTAGAGTGGCCATGCACTGATCCGCCAGAAAATTGAGATGTCTAAGAGCTAGCTTGTCAAAATATCAAAGATTCGAACTGCAGAGGGTGAAAAATCAAAGGTACTCCAGTCATTCACATCATATGAGAATATTGGGGATACACAATGAAGTCAAAGAATGTTCGTGAGTTCCATTCACTAATTCCCTTTACAAAGTATAAGCTCTCGACAACAAATGTACAACATCATACAGAAATAAAAGTTTATGGAATGACGATCCGACTATTAAAGCCCTACTCCACAGGCACACAACCCGAGAATAAAATCTAGACGATGAGAGCACCACGTTCCGGACAATTGAAGAAATCATGCTCTTGCATGCTGAGCAAGAAACACATGTCAAAGCCCTCGCCAACAAGAGCGAGGCACAAACAACTGGTGCCATCCCAATAAGCATCCATCAAAATCGACCATAGTTGTGCAAATCCTTGCCTCAGCACTAGATTCGATGTGACAACAGCGACCTAAGCTTCAGCATGAACTTAGGGAATGTACCCCCACTAGCAACTTTCAAATTGAACCCCCATAGGCTACCTGGAGTTGAGTCACTCATCCAAAAGGGACAGAGTGTCAACTTCTCCTACCAAAAGGGCCAAGCAACCACTCCTCTGGGATTGTCCCAGTAAGAGCTCTCTCTCACCAATAGGTAAAAGGGGAAACCAGCCCAAGCCTCACTCAATGCTAAGCTAAACTAGGAATGCGTTAAGACAAAAAGAGGGAAACCAAAGTAGATCTAAAACATTCCTTTGACACTAGCTTCCAGCATTGAGCCAGTGTCTCCATCGACTTCGGCAGGTGGTTGTGTAGGCTTCAATCCCGCTCTGAACATTTACACAACTTAGTTGGTGTGGATGATTCATGGGGCGAGGTATCGTGACCCCCCTTACTTGTAGTTGGAAAAGGAAATCGGCGTGCCATCATTGCGGAAAATCGTGTTGCTAGTGCCATCCGCAGAGAATCAACGTGTCTAGAGAATCACCCCCAAATCCTTACAATCGAAGCAACATTCTATAAGGTTTCTAGAAAAGGAAAGTGTACAGGCCTACACAATGATATTCCACCATTGCATACGGGGGGTTGACGTTTTGAATCACCCTGCATAGAGGGTTAGTGATGGGTTCGTCACCCATGGATTGATCTAGATAATAAGATCCACGGTGAAAAGGTTATACGAAAGTCGTAACTCAAGGACCCCACGACCCAAGGTCCAAAGAACGCACAGTCTATGATCGCCCGCTAAGACATGGGCTGGCCTTGTAGCCCACTATGAACGGCCCCTTTAGGACAACACTTGACCCTTTTTTTGTATGTTAAGGAAATTTACCGTAACTAGTCAGTATAAGTTTAACAGTTATTTAAAAAATATTCTTCCACGATTTGCACAATCTCTCCTAAAGTGGCAACTGCCATACCGGGTACCTCCCATAATCATGTCAAAGAAGGAAGAAATTCTTTTGACCGATAATGGTTGCCATAATCGCCACCCACATTCTCTATAGTAGCCTGTCAAAATTGCACGAATAGCATTTTGCCAACCTTGGCGTCCAACGGTATAAGCACTATAAACACTCATTTACTCTCACAAGAAGAGGCAAAACACTAAATCCATAGAAGAGAATTTTAAGAAGCAAATTGAAAACGGAAAAGTCCATCCCACCATTCAAGAGGCCTTGCTTTTCATTCAGAAAGCGCCACCCGAGGAGTCCAACCCTCTATCCAGGATGCCCTACCTCCATCCAAGAGATTCCGTCCATTCAAGAGCCACCCTCTGGCCAGAGGATGCCCTCCGTCTGAGAGTTCTACCCACCAGTCCTCCTAGGAAGAGGCCAACCCTCCAATCCATCCAGGATCTCTCCATCCTAGAGCCAAGAGCTGTCCTTCACCCAATAGCCGCCCCTCAATTTGACGCACTTCTAAGTCACCCATCAGTTGTGCGCAAACATATACTCAATCCCCGCTACATGCACAATGCATATTCTTATGTCATCATATCTTTCTATTCTCATAGAAAAATATCTGATTTAAACGTTGGAGGATATATCGAGGAATAAGTCCTACCAATTCTCTAATTTTTTATTTTTTAGCTGTGTTACATAGGGTTCAGGTTCAAAGAGATGGGACCAAATCGGCTCAAATTCAATCTGACGCGGAAGATCGAACAGTTCTCTAACCCATACAATAACCCGAATCTAGGGAAGTATCAAACGGTTTATAAGTTAAATTGTGATTGTAATATTTTAAAATCACCATCAATATATGCATGTAGTGCTACCAGTGCTACAGTATCAAAATAATTTTTTAATATTCTTTTATTACTGAAATCAAGTAAATTATATGCCATAATTAATAATAAAATTATAAACTTTTAATAATAACAATATATATTAGAAATAAAAGTTAATAAAAATAATAAAG
>JAOVVI020015695.1:0-11105 GCA_028571085.2 Nepenthes alata
TCAAATTCATGAGAGCAGAACATTCTAAGGCCTGCCAGCAACCAAACCCAAAGCAAGGCTCAAACGACTTCGAAGGCAAAGGACCCGAAGGAATCCATTAGCGAAGTCAGATCCTTCAACCCAATCAGAATGGGAGAAACAAATCAAGCGAACAACCCTAGACTCGAACCGAGGAGAAGAGGACGCAGATCTGTGAGAGCTGCTAATCCTCAAAGGAAGGACAACGTCGAAACCTCAGAGGACGCAGATCCACAGCTACGACAGCTCCAACATCTCCAACAGACAAAAAAATTTGGCCAACGGGCAAGATCCATCATCCCAGATTGAAAGCGGGAAAAGCGGCCTGAGCTCGCAGCCAAAATCGAAAGCTCAGAGGGCGCCGAGGACGGCGCAGTCAGAACTGAGACCAGAGAGGTTTTGAGGTGGAGCCGGGAGGGTGCCGGGCGGAGCAACCAGGAGACCGGCCAAGGCCGGCTCTGGCGTCGCCCGGTGCCCAACACAGCAACGCCGAAATTGAAAAACCTAGAGAGAGACGAGAGCTTCTCTCTCTAGAAGGTGCTTCTCTAGGCACAACTTCATCAAAGAGCCAAATCCTTGAATCTCTACTGTCATACTAGTGGCATGCCTGGGGATGGTACCCTTCATAACATGAATTCGTGGTCCTAGCATTATAATTTTTTATTCTTTTGAGGAAAGATTCACCAAATATCTTTTACAAATATCTCTATCTAGGAGAACAAATCCATCATGTACCTAAATTATATTTTTCCTCCAAATATTCGTATACTTTTTATTTTTCTTTCGGATTTAAGTTTTTTCATGACTTAACTTTATATACGAATATCATAAACATAGAAAATTAGGAATTCTTACCATCGAGAAGCAAATTGACTTTAAAGGCTTTCAGACACGAATTCCCATTGAAATTGCACTTATCGAAGCTTCTGAATTATACAATTGAATTTACACAAATATACATATCACTTAATCAACAATTAAACATGAAAAAATTATACAAAATATTGTTTAATATCCTCGGGTGATTAGTACCCGCGTGAACTGCATACGCGAACATTGTTCGGATACACATATCGATTAATTTTTGAAATTTTGAGCATTCAACGGGTACATCATTGAATTCAAGGCATGGGGTACATCATCCTAAGTCAATTTATATTTCAAACTCAGTTTAATCCATTTAACGGGGTCCGGGCACGGGATAGGGTCTCATCGAGCAAAATTTCACATAAAATAGTAAATTAAGATACCCAATCAATAAATTAAAATGTCTAAGTTGTGGGTAATCATATTCTAACCCAAAATTAAGCAAATGCCCCAATATTTCGTGGGTAACATGTCCGGGCATGGGGGTTAGGGTTTGCTTTGTCCAAAAACTTATCAAATCTACAATGTTGAGCACCAAATTTACATACATGTATGCTTAGATCTTGGGAGCTATAAAATATAAACTTAATCAGATATTAGAATGAGAACACTCTAAGAAAATAAGACAAAAGTGCAAGAAAATAAAAGAGAAGGGTATAAGTGCACTTGCATCGACCCGATCTATCACATTTCTAACTAGCATGAGTTTGAAATCGGACTCGGAAGCCTCAGATTCCTCCATTTTCCTCTTCACCTTCGGGCTCTCTCTCTCTCCTCTCTCTCTCTTTCCCAGCAAAAATAATGCAGAAGGAAAACCAGATACGATTTTATAATAGGCTATCACTCGAGCACGCAGTGAGCGCGCTTCAGCTGCCAGAACGCTGGAATTGGTGCTTGCTAGGGACTCGAGCCCACGGCGGGTGTGGGTCAGTCCTGTGGCATGCTAACTTCACGCACGTGCTATCTGGGATTTGTTTCGACCCTTCTAACCTAATTTTTCACATCCTTAGACCCTAATTTTGATCATATAACCTAAATAAGTCATAATTATTATAATTTAAAACTCAAAATCTTATTTACGGATTAAAATTTCACAATTTACAACTTTGGTTTCTGATTTTACCAATTCCGGATCTTTGGGCTTTTTAAACTGATTCCTCCCGTACCCTTTCACCCCAATTCACCTATTTTAACTCAATTACCTCCCAATAACTATATTTTGGAATCCGAAATCTCACCACTCATTTTTACCACATCGTGGAAACCGGCACCTTTTAGCTTCCGCATCCTACCTCCTCTTAATCCCATCACTAACTTTAATCGGGTCAGATCATCCCATCTTAGCAATTACTTTACTGAGGACCTCAACTCAGAACCAATCAAACCTAAACTTTAACCCCAAATCAACCAAATTAGGCCTCAAATCAAGATCAACCTAATTTAGACCTTAAGGCATCTATCTAAAGCATCTCTAATACCAATTGTGATGGACCGGATAAAACTAAATACCACCTGAATATAATGTCTATCAAAAAAAAAAATACAAATCACGGTAATAATCGTCCATACATAACAACCTAACATGCACAGGACCTAAACATAATCCACCAAATTCGGTGGCTCCAACACCAACCCAAAATACGACATCGGACCTTGAATAAGGAAAGATGCCTGCAAAAATATGAATCCAATATATATATACATATCTATCAATATAGCGGAAGCAAAAATACATCCCTAGTAACGTCCTTCATAATCTGCATGATGTGAAACATCCTATTTCACTTCCACAAAATGATCTAGCACAAAAATAACAATCCTGTCCATGATAAAAAAAAACCGGCAACTCCGAACAACAAAATATCACAAGAGCTAACAACATCACCCAAAAACCCATAATACATCAAAAACCATATATTTTGATGTACTAACTACTCGGGGTATGCCCTAGCGCTGTATGCATTATCTCCAAGTCAAAGCACTTGGAATTAATGCATAATCTGTCTAATTTTTTCTCCCTTTAATCCAAAATACTTACTTACCAAAAAAATCAAAAACCATATCTGAAAATCAAATTAACTAATCTACAATAAACAAAACGACATAAACATGTCCGAAATACAACAATATCTAAATATTAGAACCAACAAGCCTAAACTCTTTCGAATCTCCAACCTTGCTCGTCGGGGAAGAATTCCTACATCTTTTACATATCTGAAGGTTAGTAAAACCAATAAGGAAGTGAGCCTAATGCTCAGTAAGGTAGGTAGGAAAAATGACATATAATGACATTTTTAACACACGTACTTCAAAATCAAAGGGCAAATCAACATATATGTATATTTAACACATGACTTGTATATCTAAGTTTGGATGGGCATTTGAATACCTAGAAGAAACTGTGAAAAACAAGCAATAAGAGAAAGAAAAGTATATGAGTGTGCTTATATTGACCCGATCTATAAGTTTTTTAACTAGCTCCAAGCCAAAAATTGACCTGAAAGCCTTGATCTCCTCTTCTCTCTCTTCTCCATCGTGCCTTCTTTCTCTCCTCTCTCCCTTTTTCTTCGCAAAATGATGAAAAACAGGACGTGTGGCTTTAAATAGCCGAACTGGCGCTTAAGCGCTAGTCAGGCGACCCTCCGGCATGGAGTCACTGGATTTTGTGCTTGAGTGCGCCTCAAGCGTGCATCAGGCGTAGAGCCATTGGAATTCTTGCTCGTAGTGCGCTTCAGGTGCCCATCGGGTGTTCTTCCTCTCTCATTCGATATGCTTCTGAATTCTAGTTTCCCACATACATTTAACCTAATTTTGATTATATTAACTTAATTATTCATAATTACTATATTTTAAAAATCGGTACCTTACAGAATTTCCCTGATGAATCCAGTATCAAGCAGTTTCTTCACATTCTCTTGAATGGCAATTAGTTTTTTAACCGAATAATTCTTTCGCTTCTGCCAGACAGGCTTATGACTGGGATCTCAGTCCATCTTATGGATTATTATTATTTTTTTGGTAAGTATGGATCATTATTCTAATCAGTATTCCTGGCATGTCACAAGGCGTCTAGGCAGAGGTGTCAAAATTCTGTTAAAGAAAATCGATAAGTTAACTTTGAAGGGGCTCGGATAGAGAACTTCCAATCTGGATGCACTTCTCTGGATCATTAGGGTCCGAAGGGATTTGATCTGTAGACTCCTCAGACTAAGCTTACAATAATATAGTCTCATTACGGAAGTCAAGGTCCTCGATTGGTTAAGTGAGGGAATGCCTGAGTGATCTAGGACAAGCAACTCGTGCCCCCATTCATCTGATCACTAAGGACTTCTCCAATCCCGAACGGGGTCAAAAACACTTAAAATGCTGGATCAAAGTCATGGCTCCAAATGCCATTAAATAGGGACGTCCAAGGAAGGTCTAATACCAAGAAAGAAAGCATCTTAGTGATCATCCTTGGATAGGTGCCCAACGTAACTTTAAGCTGGATGACCCCCTGGACAGGTACCGGTTTGTTGTCTAGTCTATACAGGGGTCCTTTGGTGGTTTTCAATTGATTTCTTTTTAATCCTAATTTAAAGTACATATCGAGATAAAGCAAACTTCTTAAACTTTCATTATTAATAAACACTCATTTTAATTGGTAGTCACTACCACCAGAGATGAGTACGGTTACAACCAAGGGATTAGAATGTGGGGGAGTTACATGTATCATATCTTCATTAGTAAAACTAATGGCATCATTCATAAGTCCTACCATTGGTTTCTTGTGGCTGGCGGCCACTATTAAACTTTTTGGAATTTCATCCCGCGCCGAACGTGTGATAATCATGTTCACGACCACAGCTGCCACTCATTCCTTGGCTACTTGGCCTCATCTCCATCTACTCCTCTGAAAGTTTGTTTGGGTCTTTACAGAAAACGAGTGAGGTGTCCCTTCCTAATCAACTCTTCAATTTCCTTCTGTAGCATCCTACAGTCTTCAATACAGTGGCCCTCACATCGATGGTAGTGATAATACCTTGACTGGTCACCTCCATCTGTGTTCTTCACTACCTTCGACCATTTGAAGAACTTTTTATCCTGAATATACATTAGGATGTTGGTGCAGGAGTCATTTAGAGGAGTCGAGTCCATAGGCTTAAACTCCCTTTGCGGTGTCGGCTCAGACTTCTGCTGCTTCCTTGGTCCTCAGGGACCCATGTGATCCTCGTTTTTCTTTTTTTAATAAGTAAATTGTATTAAAATAAAAGAGTTTACATAAACCTATATTTTATCTTCAAATATTTTTTCGGGCATCCCCCGAACAATACTTTCATACGAGTAACATAATCAAATAGACCAAGCTTCGCATACAATGATGCACCAAAAAATAAACGAAACATAATCGGAAGAAATCTCAGACTTCCACCAGAAAAACACCTAAACTAACATGCGTGGAGCCCGGGGCATATTCTGAGCAACAGTCATTCAACACAACACCATTTTACTATCAATTCAAAGATTTTTTATTGGCAAGTAACATTTCGAAAGACATCCATCGGGAGTTCCAAATCGACCATCAGCTACTCCAGGCATACCAGCAATAGTGCACCAAATTGAACATTTGCATACCGGTATATACGCCATTCCAAAACTTTGCAACATATTCGGACTGGAAATTTCAGTGCCTACCGATCCAGCCCAGCTGTTTCCAAACCACCATCCACATCAAGGGATCTAGAAGGGGATAGACGCTTCTAGCATGCCAGCATTTTTGCAGCATACTAATCATTTGCAAACTAGTAAATTTTCCCATTTCGATAGATTGTTATATTCTAGTAGAACAACGCCAAATCAAACAACTCGTTAGAGGCACCAAACTGGCAATATACCCCATACCGGGCAAAAGGCACAAAGCTGCCCATATTTTTTTGAGCATACCAGTAGGTTGCAACCATACCAGGCAAATATTGTTTTTTTTCAAAAGCATACCGGTAAAGTGCAACCAAATCGGGCAAATACCCATACCGGGCATTTGCCCACATTCTTCCTCTTTCCTTCCACAATCTTTTGTTAAAATTGGTCCCCCTAGTTTGGCCATTTTACTTCATTAGCCTCCTCAGCCGCTAAATAGGCTCGAGCAATGGCCTCAGCCTCTTTGAAGGTCTACGGGTCCTTGTGCACCAGATACTTAAAGAAGTCCCGAGGCTCTAATGTCAATATGAAAGCGCTTAATTTCACCTCATTTGTAAGTTTGGGTATCTTCCTAGCCTTAGTCTCGAACCTGGCCAATAACTTCTTCAAACTCCCATTTAGACCTTGCTTGACCCGAGCCAGATGCCATGGTTATTTCTCCTCCCTTCTGCTGGATGCGAATTGGGACAGAAAACTATCACCTAAGTTCTGGATTGTCCTGATTGAGTTTGGTTGAAGATAATAGAACCATACTTGGGCATCCCCTTTAAGAGTCAAGGGGAAGCACAGATACATCACTGCTTTATCTAAGCCTTGAAAGCTCGAAAGAGTGTAGAAATGGTCTAGATGGTCAATCGGATCAGTGCTTTCATTGTATGAATCTAGGGCCTACATCTTGAACTTATGATGGAGAAGATGGGTTTGGATCTCCATAGTAAATGGAGATCGGCAAAGTTAGTGGCTCGTCCTCCGGTGTCTCCTCCAAAGACGTGTTGCCACATTTTTTTTAACTTTCTCCTCTATTTACGGAGGGGCAGCCATTCTCTTCTCATTGAGAAAGATCCTCAATTTTGAAGGGTTTTGCTCGGCCTAAGAAGCCAAGCGTCTCAATTTTTGGAGGGAGCTCGTTGTGTGAGGTTCTTGCCTAGTGTGTGGGTTCCCTATCATCCAAGGAATAACGAGGATTCTACCTCTCAGAGATATCCTCCTGGGTCCTGTAATTGAGACGACCCTCCAAGCACATTGGAACTTTATTGCTCGAGACAGTTTGAGTCTCGAGGTCATTACGTCGTCGACCCTTATTTTTCGGGCACTTCCTTCCCCTCCTGCTTTGCTTGGAGATTGCTATTTGGGAGACAGAAGACGGAGCCCCTTTCATTCGTTCATCAAGCCGAGTGCATATAGTCTGGATGGCCTTAGGGATGTCATCCATTCTCATTACAAGTTCATATAGAAGGAGTTAGGATGATCTCTCACCCAACCGCTCTTGGAGGGCAATTACTACATGAGGTAGCTTCTCTGATTTGGGCACTGACTTGTACTCGTGTATTCATCATATTATCGTCAAGGGTGTGCTTATCAGATTTTTAGTTGATTTTTCATAGATTGTGCTAATGATGCATTCGAGGATCCAAATTATAGTATGGATTTGGGGGCCAAAGTTTGAACGTCGGGTTTAAAGTGGGCCTGGTCTCCATACATCATTAATCTAAATTCTATACAATACAAAATACGGTCAAATGATTTGACGGAACTTACTTTTCAGTATATCCTTTGATACTCATGTTAGTATCCTTCTATAAAGAGAGGAAAAAGGTTTTCATAAATATGTTTCTTGCTCGGGGGTTTGCACTTTTATGAAAGCGTTGCAGTTTGAGAGAGAGTGTGTGTGTGTACTCTGGGCATTTTTTAATTGTATTTTTTTTATTCTCTAAAATCTCGACCCCCTTTCCCGTTGGAATAAAGGGGTTTTATAGAAATTAGGTGACTGTTGACTTCTCTTGTTAATCATCTAAGAAACTATCAGGCAAATAAGATTTAGCTCAACTTGCAGTTTTAACTAGTGCTTGAGGATGTTACTTTAAGATAAGAAAGGAAAACCATCTTGGCCAATAGAGTTGGTTCCGCCTTCGTTCTAAGAGCAAATTGCTCATATAAGGCCATAAAAAATGTCCACCGAATTGGGCAGTGTGGGTGGTTTTGACCATTGAAGCTCATGCCTTGGTTTCAATTTACACTGGGCTGATTTGCATCGGGCCATCAGTTACAATACCCATCAAGTAGAATGTACATAAAAATATTGTTTGAGAAACATCATTAGTCCAACTTCAACCACAGAATGACTGATTTGAAATATGGTGATTTAAAATAGTGAGACCAAATTTAAACGAGGTATATGACCACAACATGAATAATGACGAATAATTCTTCACTAATATACAAAATGACTAATAATAAATATCATGTGTAGAAATTCAAAACGTAAAAGCAAGGTTTAGTGAAATTCTTTACTAGCAAGCCTAAAAGTCAAAGATTTGTCTATATCAAATGCCCTATAGACAAGGCCATAGCTATTATTAAAATTCATAGGTGTATAGTTCGAGATTAAATTTTATTTTAATTATGATTAATTAAGTTAATATAAAAAATTAGGTCAAAAGTTAAAATTAAATTGAATCACATCGAATTTATAGATGCCTAACCGGTGTGCCATGTGCATGATAAATACAGTAATCACACTTAATGGATGTCTAATTGGCGTTTGAGCACACAAAATATTATAAACATGCTCAAGGCACACTCGAGGGATGTCCAAAGCAAATTGAGGTAGAATGTTCATGCTCAAAGCACACCTGAAGTGGCACTCGTGTGCTGCAATGTCTAACCATGGCACCTGACGCATGCCTGACCAGTATTCAAGCACCATTTCTTTTATAAATAGGGGAACCAACATAATTTCAATTATTTTTCTACAGAATTTGGGAGAGAAGAGAGAATGAGAAGATGAGAGGAGAAAAGAGAGAGAGAGAAGGTTAGAGAAGTTTAAATCAAGTGATTCTAAGGAAGAATTTGGGTATATTCAAGCCAACTTGTTAATTGTTAAAATTAACATTTGCTATTTTTTTTCTATTCTTTGAATATTTTCTATTTTAAATACTCATGTATGACATATTTTTGTAGTTAAATGTTAAAATTTTATATGCATGTACTCTCACTTCCATTTTTTATTATTTTTATGAAGAATCATGTCATTAGTTCACATACTTTAAAATTTTAGCCATTTTCCTACAACTTTCTTGTATGCATGTGTTAAATTTATTGTTTAATAACTTTATATATGATAAATTTCATACTTTTTGCTACAGTATATTCTAGAACTTTGAAGATATACTTGCATATTCTAAATTTTTGTAAATTTTGTTCTCCATGTATGCTATTTGAATAGAAATTGCTAAGACATTTCTAAGTTGCTAATTCCTCTGCATTTTTATTGAATTTTGTTGGACTACTATATTAATTTAGCATTCCGTGTTTAAAATTTATCATAGCTAAATTTGTACAGAAAAATATAAGTGTTGCATACTAATAATTTATAAAATTCGAAGAGAAAATTCTACTATAATCGAGGTTTAAACCTATCATTTGTAGGTGAAAGTAACGTTTGGCACCATCTGTGGGATTTTATGTCTGACGGCCCGCCTACGGTCTTAAATAGTATTGTACGACCTTTAATTATACGAAAATAAATATAAATTGGGCTTCAATTATGTGCTTTTTTAATTAGTGAGGCCCTACTATCCCTTGATTCCTAAGATAAGTTTGAAAAGCTGTATATAATGTTTTGAAAATTCATGTCATTATATCTAATTTGATTTACAGTCTTTCTAATATATTTTAAATATAAATTATATATATTTAATAGTAAAAATTATATGCCTTAATGAGTTTTTGACTAACTCTTTACTTCTATATTACTAACTTCTTTCAGATAAGAGGCTCGAATACTTGCAAGATGATTAGAATTAAAGAAAAATATGTTCAAGAAAATTTAGAACTTAAAATTCAAAATTATTGAATTCTGATGTTGTATTTTGATTATGGAAAGTAGTTTAATGTTGTAATTTAGTTTCGGACAGCGGTTTAAAGTGTTTATGTTAATCAGATTTTGGTAAGTAAAATGTTAGATGAATGTTGGTTTAATTACTATTATGTTTATGTAGTTTATGTTGATTTTGGTTTATAAGTCAAAAGATGTTGGTCGCCCGTCTATATGACAACAATGAAATTTAATTTCTATTGGAATTATGTACTCTAATTTATATATAGATACACATACCTCCTTATGTATCATCTGACATCATGGTTTGGGTCAATGTTAGAGTCACATGATGATGTAGCATACTCTGGGTCCTGTGTATAGGTTTACTACTTTATTTGGTTTGTCAATGTATTGATATGAAGTTCATGTTCAATGTTAAATAAATAGCTAATAGCTGATTATTAATATTATTGTTAATTGTTAATGATGGGATTAAATTTTGGGATGTGACAGAAGTGATATCAGAGAAATTGTAAGGAAATGTCTTATTTTGGTTTGAAGGTCTAATGTGATTGAATATGTTGTGATAGGATTAAGGATGTTGTCTGGACAATGAGGAAGTATTGGGCCTAGCTCTCGTCCTTATCGAGAAGAAGAGTATTTGGCCATCACGGTAAGGATGGTGGACGTTATGGAATTTATGGCTCGAGAATCATATAACCTGGAGCCAACTCCGGCTAACCTGGCAACGATAGCATATGATCATTTCACCAACAAGAGAGTGCTAGAATTCATGGGCAACCAAGATCCCACTAAAGTTGAGATTTGGATCTAGCAGATTGAGATGGTTTTTGCTGATATACGATGTTCAGAGGAGGACAAGGTGTGAGATCCCAACTTCAAAAAAAAATTTAAAATGTGATAATTGAACTCCGGAGGACCGGAGTGGCTTAAAGTCGGAATTCTTGAAGAATGTTGACCAGCTGAAAGTGAGCATTGACCAAAGGTATAATGTTGACCCGTCTGGAATAAAATGACAGAATTGACTAGGAGTAAATTAAGGACAACTAAAAGACAAAGGACCTACTTACTAATTAGTTGGGACCTAACCAAACCTTAACTAAATGGAATAGGTAAACTACCTCGTTGGCCGTCTGAGAAGAAGTACGAGGTAGGTGACTTACCCCCAATGCTCCACCTAACCCTTCCTCTATAAATACTAAGTTTCGATCGAGGAAATTGGCATAAGCAAAGAGCAAGAAGAACAGTAAGGAGGAGAAAAGAGGAAAAACTTCTCGTCTGTAAAGGTGAACGAACGATAGTCAGGCAAGTACCTCGGACGCTGATTTTTAAGTTAATACTTTAAGAATATTGTA
The DNA here is from genome assembly GCA_028571085.2 of Nepenthes alata. Taxonomy (NCBI): domain Eukaryota; kingdom Viridiplantae; phylum Streptophyta; class Magnoliopsida; order Caryophyllales; family Nepenthaceae; genus Nepenthes; species Nepenthes alata. Next base: position 10,978 of record JAOVVI020015695.1, read on the forward strand.
AGTGTACGCCTTCCCCCTTGCTTTTAAGATCATAATTTGATGCAAGTATTTGCATGTTTCATTGCAAGTATGTCTGATTCTTGATGAGTATATGTTATGGTATGTACGATATTTGTTCTGATCATTGA
>JAOVVI020015696.1:0-11104 GCA_028571085.2 Nepenthes alata
TTAAGAATTACTTAATGAGTGGGAGTAATCGATTCAAAAATATAATTTATGATGATAATTATTCAGATTCTCAACCGTTCACTTCAAGTGATAGATTACATAACACTCCTTAAGTTCAAATTGGTGTTGAACAACTAATGAATATGGTTCCACATGCTAGTGATACTATTTAGGTATATTAGAATGTTTGGGATTTGCCTGAAATAGTTGAACAATATTCTCTTATTGAAAATGTTGATACAACATTAATAAGTTCTACTTGAATAACAAAATCAGCAATTTCTAGTGATTATATAGTATATTTACAAGAAATCTAATTACAATATTGGAGCCGAAAATGATTCTGAAACCTTTTCATAAGCTATGAGTTACAATGAATCGGATTTATAGTATAATGCCATGAAGGAAGAGATGAATTTCTTGAGATGTAATGGAGTTTGAAATCTTATTAAATTGCCTGAGAGGTGAAAGTCATGGGGTATAAACAGATTTTTAAGACAAAAAATAACTCATTAGGTAGTATTAAAAGATATAAAGTAAGACCCATTATTAAAGGATTTATTTAAAATGAAAGAATTGATTACACAGAGACTTTTTCTCCTATCTCTAAAAAAGATTCTCTTTGTATAGCTTTGGCATTATATATCCATTTTAATATGGAATTACAATAAATGGATATGAAAATGGTTTTTTTAGATAATGACCTAGAGGAGGAGTTTTACATAAAATAATTAGAAGGATTCTCCTCTAAGTAATTAGTATGTAAGCTTAAAAAATTCATATATAAATTAAAACAAGCATTCCGTTAACAGTATTTAAAATTTGATGATATTATCTCTTTATTTAATTTTGAAGATAATATTTTTGATCAATATATATATATATATATATATATTAGAAGATTAGTGGGATGAGTAAAATTTATTTTTTTATTTTATATATGAGTGATATTTTACTTGCATCCAGTGATAAGGGTTTGTTATATGAGATAAAATGATTTCTCTCAAATAAATTTGAAATGAAAAATATAGGTCATGCATTTTATGTCATTGGGATTAAGATTCATTGAGACAGACCGCGAAATATTTTAGATTTGTCTCAGAAAACTTATATCAATAAAGTTTTATAGATATTTTGGATGAAAGATTATTCACCAAGTATAGTACCTATTGTGAAGGGTAGTAGGTTCAATTTGAATCAATACCCAAAAAATAATTTTGAAAGGGAGCAAATGAAAAACATTTCGTATGCTTCTACTGTTAGAAACATGATGTATGTTCAAGTATATATGAGACCTGACATCACTTTTGCGGTGGAAATGTTGGGAGGATATTAAAGTAATTTAGGTATAGATTACTGAAAAGCTGTTAAGAAAGTGTTGAGGTATCTTCAAGGTACTAAAAATTATATGTTTATGTATAGACGGATTGACAACTAAAAGTATTGGGTTATTTCAATTTGAACTTCGTTGGATATTTTGATTCACGTAAATCAAAATATGGATATGTATTTATGTTTACCAGTAGAGCTATATCCTGGTGGAGTACAAAGCAGACTTTAACTGCTACCTTCACTATAAATGTTGAGTGCGTTTCTTATTTTGAGGGTGCAAAGTATTATGTATGAATGAGGAATTTCATATCTGGGTTTAGAATGGTAGATTTCATCTTAAGACCATTGAAGATATATATTACGACAATTTAACTACGATTTTCTTGGCTAAATACAATAAAAGTAGCAGTTGAAATAAATATGTCAATATTGAGTTTTTAGCCATAAATGAGTGTATTAAATGAAAGAAAGTGTCTATTGGGCACATTTGTACTGAATTGATGATCGCTGATCCTGTGATGAAAGGCATACTACCATTGAGATTTAAGGATCATGTAGTTATGATGGGATTAAGTTTTATTATGTGATTTTCATTGTATGGATAATGATATTTCTAATAAAATTTTTATTATTTGTGATATTTTTAAAAAAAATTTGTGTACATATTAGTTAATTAGTTTAAAAAGAATTATCAACAGTTGGACCTAAAATAAATATAAAGTTTATTTATTAAGTATTATTACCATATTTGGTTAATGTTTTAAAAAATATAATATATTGTGATAGATGGAAGATATTACTCAACCATAGAGTACCTATTGCTATGATTCATGTATTTATTTCTTAAGAATGTAGAAGGATGGATTTTGGTTATCATATTACGTGAAATATGAACCAAGTGAGAGAATATTGATTTTTCAACACAAAATAAAATAAAATAAAATCAACAAGCAGTGGCTCATGTTTCCCTTATTTTGGGGTAACCACTCACACCCATTTCCCTCTTGGATGTAACCACTGCCAAGATATTTTGATAAAAAATGTCTTTATATGTGTAGTGCTTGGTTTAAGTCCCTAAGTCTAATACTCTAAATATACACTATTGCTGATGAGTATTAAGATTTAGAATATTCAAACAAGTGGATAATTTGCAGAAATTCTAACAATTGCAGTTGACTTTAATAGCGAGAGGTTAATTTTTGATCCTTGATTTATTTCTGCATTCGGTCTTTATGTGATGAATATTTGATATGGAAGATCAATTTTAGTTTAACATTTGATATTAACACATATTACTTGATAGATATCTGATATCAATACTAATATTTTTATCAATGGTTGCCTATGATTACTAGTAGCCCCAACTCCAATATGTCAAGTTGCAGCCTGCAATTGGAAATTAAGTGGTTTTGGGGTTGTCTATACCTTCTAGGATCAACCTATTGTCTGATCATTGTACCACGTTTTGCCACTAGAAAACATCCTGTATCATTAAAAAAATTGCCTACTTTCTGTAGATTAGTCATCGAGGAATTAACTCTTTTTCATGGATGTGTGTGCTACTTGTTTGCTTCTATTAGTTTGTAATCAGAAAAAAAATATTAGGATGACCATAGTTTGCTTCAAGTCCCCTACTAATTCATATTCTCGAGAACCACCTGAATTGGGAATCTTCTTCATGTCACATCTATCATTTATAGAGTTCTTTCTAAGGCTAGTATAAAAAGGGGAAAAAACTAAATGCACAGCATAATTTAATATGATATGGTGCCCTATTAATTACTGCTTACCTTGTTTGAAGTATTTAAGATAGGGTAGTTCTTATTTCATTATTGTTTAACTCTTTTCACAATTTTGGGATCAAACTAGCCCCTGAAAGAACATAATTTGAGATTCATTGGAACATCACCTTTGTCTGTCTTCTGGTTCGTGCAATGCTCTGCTTAAAGCTTTACAACTCTAGAGCTGTTAAATCTATGGAATATGCTACTTGTTTCTCCTTTTTTTTGAACATACTGAATCCTGAATTTGTGCAATTTCATTGTTCTGATTAGCTTTTTGTTGCTGTTTGATAGAGGTTTTTCTGCGGTGGAAGATTTATATTTGGCCCTGATGTTGGATCAGTGTTCCTGTCAACTTTTTTAATTGGTGGACCTGCTATTGCATTTTGTATAAATATCTGTATGAAGACCAAGGATGATATTAAATGGTGTCCTGTGCTGGCTGTGGGAGCAACCCTTACCATCTTGGTAAGTAGTTTAACTCTACTTATGAGCTGTGGAGTCACTGCTATATTGTGGACCCACCATGACTACGAAAGTCATATTTATGCACACAGAGAAGGATTTGGGCATAGAGAGTTTTTTTTTTCCCCCAATTTTTCATTGTAGCTTTGCTGTAATTATTAGAATTGGCAAAATCTTGTTTGTTTCCAGGTTGGTATCCATTAAGTTAATTAGTTATTTAGAATTATCTCTGAACAAATTTGCTGATAAAAAAGGTGACAACAAAGAAGGAGCGGCCTACCATCTTTTTGGTCAAAAGCCTAATGGAAGACAAGTTTTTCCAAGGCCAGTCAATTTACTGTTCACGGAAAAGACTGGTGTTGTAGGGTATGTTGTCTGCAAGAATAGGCTGTTAGAATGAATATCTGTGATTAAAAGAAAAAAAAAACTCATTAATTTTTCATTCTCGGTAATTATTGTTAGGTGATTGTCAGATTTTGATTGTTTTTTTGTGAGACTTTTTCCAATCATTCACTGAAAAGAAACACTTTCTGCAATTGTATTAGCAGTGTCTTTCTACCAAACAGATAACCCAGTTAAATGCTTCAATGCATTTTCTTTTCATGCAGGATTTAGTGTTTCTCTTCTTGACTTCTGGCAGAGATCCTGGAATTGTCCCTCGAAACACAAACCCTCCTGAATCAGATGAAGCTTTCGAGATAATAAATCCATCTATGGAGTGGGTCACCGCTAAAACCCCACATCTTAGGCTGCCTCAATCAAAGGATGTAATTGTAAATGGCCACACAGTTAAAGTAAAGTTTTGTAATACATGTTTGCTTTATCGTCCTCCACGAGCATCCCATTGCTCCATCTGCAACAACTGTGTACAAAGATTTGATCATCACTGCCCGTGGGTTGGTCAGTGCATTGGAATTGTAAGTTACTTGCTTCTGCATTCGTGGATTGAAAATCGATAATAATACTTATTATTGACTGCTATGGTCAAGATATCATATAACTAATCTTATCATGTACTACAGTTGGAAACTGAGTGTGAATTTTTGTGTTCTCTTTGCAGCGTAACTATCGATTTTTCTATATGTTCATATTGACAGCAAGTATCTTATGCATATATGTCCATGTGTTTTCTTGGATTGCCGTCATGCATCGGTATGATAGTATTTTTAAGGCTATGAAGCGAGATGTGCTTTCAGTTATTCTAATAGCATACTGCTTTGTAGCTGTCTGGTTCATTGGAGGCCTTACAGTTTTTCATTTCTACCTTATTTGCACAAACCAGGTAACAGCTTACTTGTTGAATTGTAAAGAGAATTTCTTAGTTCATGCTTCCTTATTCCTGACCAACCTTCTTCTCGCTGAGTTGATATCTTTACCATTTGTTGGAAATGAGACATTTTAATTCACAAATACTTGATTTCTTCTTGCTTGAATGCAGACGACCTATGAGAATTTTCGTTTTCACTATGACAAGAAGGACAATCCATATAACAAGGGGGTGCTAGGGAACATCAAAGAAATCTTTTTCTCGAAAATTCCACCATCACTGAATAGTTTCCGTGCAACTGTGTCGATTGATGAACAAATGCCTGTGGAATCTAGTATTCCGAATCTTGCACTAGATATCAGCTCCAAGGAGGAAGTCAAAGTTGAAATGGGCACTACCACAGAGAGTGAATATTCACTTCCCAAAATGTTGCGGGATTTGGATTATGATTATGTGAACGATAGTTTTCGAAGCAAAAACGGTGGGGTTATTATGCATCCACTCTTTGCTGATGAAGAACTAATTGAAAACTCCTTGCAGAATGAAGATGCGATTTTGTTGGATGGAGAAATTGATCAAAGAAGTAGCTCCCATCAAATCACAGCTCTGAATCCTCAAGAACAAAGGTATTTATCCTAGTATTTCTTCATTACTAAGTTTGTTCTCATTTCTTGAATCTAAGATCTTTGTAATCTAAAATAGTTTGACAATATGATTGTGATCCTTGTCAGACAATAAGGGTGGCCAGTGAAGTGAGTCAGATATGTGCTACACTATATGGAGACTCTCTTTTTTGTACTTTAAACTCGTGTTTTTTAGATTATAAAGAAGTAATCTTACTATTGCAACAAGACTTACCCTCTTTTTTTAGATGCAAATGTTACAATAAAATGCAATGATGAAGGGACAATCTCATGATGACTTTAAAAATGTTGTGGTTGTGCTATCAGCTGTAGGCAGTACTAATCTTGGCCTTCGCCTCACCATTTCTGATATGGCAATCTGGTCTCTTTCTGCGTAACATTGTGCTATGGTAGGCATGTCGGAGGAGCATTTATTCACTGTGCTGATACCTGATGACGAACTTGTTTGCTTGTTTTGGGTCAAAGAGTGTTTTAGAAAGTCCAGCTTATTGGCATGGAGATTGAACACATTCAATGACGAAGTTTAGAATATTGCAGAACCAGCAGGGGGGGGGGGGAAGGAGGTGGTACAGGCTGCATAAATAGAATGCTAAAGAAATGCGTTGAATGGCGATTTATTACATTCTGTATTTATGACTCATGGTTGAAGTTTTCTAGTTCATTTGGTCTAAAGATTGCAAGGATGTCAAGATGAATTGGCACTTGACAATCATTTGTTAGTAGCTTTGTTCTGGCAATATGGCATGTCAGATTTGTTTTGTGACCATTCTTTTGGAGATAATGAGATCAGGCCATAGTTTGCAGAGTGTTCCCATTCTGTCCTTCCTGTTACTCCGTGACCAAACAAGTGGCATTACAGGGGCACTTTTGTAAAACTCTGAGACTTTATCAGGCTTTTTTATCTTTTTTTTTTTAACTGACATAGGCCCTAGTTTTTTTAGCGGCGGCATGGGGTGAAAAAAGGAAAGAGAGGGATGAGGTTTCTCTCGCTTTTGGCACACTAGGGGCCCGCATGACGGGTTATTAGCTCAGCAGTATTGGTCTATAACAATCAAAGTCGAATCGCGAGTCCATTAATGAAGCAAATTAAAAGAAGCAATAACTAGTATCAAAGAAAAACGGTCGTAAATTAGAAAATGTTGATCAATTTGAAAGATCATTTGATGCAGTTAAAATAAGTGAATTTTAGATTATTTGATCAAGCATGGGAAACTTAATAGAATTTGATGATATAGTATCTATTTATTTATGTAGACTAATAGTCTTATGCTAAATAAATAAATAGATGTGTTTTACTGAATATGAGATGTTATGATGGTATTTGAAGGATATGATATTCTCCAACTTTAACCTAACTTGCCTAAAATATAATTTCTGGCACTACAAGCCTTGGCTAGTAGGGGGGGTATTATGCATGTTTCCGTGCATTCAAATTAATACGATGAGAGCAAGCAAAACAAATATAATGACACTATTGCTTATTCGAAATGAAAATTTCTTATCTTTATATTTATCACTCCACTATGGTGGAAGGCACTTGATATATAAAGAGAAATTTATGTTACTGATCATAAGTATATAGTAAAACATATATATATATATATATATATTTATATTTATATTTATTTATTTATTTATGTTTATAGATCTAATTTTGCCTACAAATGTGATAGACGTAATTTCCTCACGCTAATATCATTTTTTTTTTAAAAAAAATTCTGACTGTATTTATGTTGATATCCAACGAATTAAAGGAAAAAAATTAAGAAAAAATAGAATAAAAGGCCCAATAATCTACATAAGCTGGCAATGAGAAATCCATGGCTGAGAGACTCCATGCCATTGGATTTTGTTAGGATATTCTTGAATATTAGATTTTTTATCCTTTTAATAATTTAAATATATTTTTTATAATGTAGAAAAAATTAAAATAATATATTTATATATTTTCTCAATTTATGCCATTCATTATTTTTAAATATTTTTGACCATAAAAAAATCGATTAGTTAGTAGAACAAATATCCTATGTCATTCGCATGGCCGCAACTGGAACACCAAAATCATTCATGAAATCTAGATGGCCCATTGTCACCTGCCACGTGGCAAATGCTTATTTAGCCTCACAGATTTCATTGGATGAGATCAGACCAAATCACTGTCACCCAATTATATATCACCCCATCCAATCCTCCCCCCAGACTCCTCAACCCGCCCGCTCGCCCTCAGCCGCCGCCGCCGCAGCTTCCGCGGGAAATGGCAGCGGAAATGGCGTTGTTAAAACCCGTTTCCAAGTTCACACCCAAACTCGGCACAAATTGCCCAAGATCCCAGCACGCTAAGTTTTTCACTATCACTATGTCAACAGCCTCTCCGCAGCGCACCACGGCGGCAACAACAGCGGCGAAGGTATCCAAGAAGTCCGGAAAAACCCAAATCCAAGAGACCCTTCTGACGCCAAGGTTTTATACCACCGATTTTGATGAGATGGAGACGCTATTCAACGCTGAGATAAACAAGAACTTGAACCAGTCTGAATTTGAAGCGCTTTTGCAGGAGTTCAAGACTGATTATAATCAGACCCATTTCGTCAGGAACAAAGAATTTAAGGAGGCAGCTGATAAAATGCAGGGGCCCCTTAGACAGATTTTTGTTGAGTTTTTGGAGAGGTCTTGTACTGCCGAATTCTCTGGATTTCTTCTTTACAAAGAGCTTGGAAGGAGGCTTAAGGTGCTTTCATTTTCTCATTTTTGTTTTCTGCCGTAAGTACGTTACTTCATCCAGGATAAGATTGTTTTTCTATTTCATCCGGGGTAGTTTTCTTCTTCATTATTATTATTATTAGTTTTAATTGCAAAATTAACCCAAACAAAAAATAAGTATTTTAGTGCTATATTACTTGGTTTTTGTGTCGATAACAAATCTTGAACTGACATACCTGAACTCCTGAGGCCCTGAATTTCCTTCTCTTGTTGTTGAATTTCCTTCTCCATAGTTGATATCTTTTGTGCTTTAAATTGCAGAAAACCAATCCAGTGGTTGCTGAGATATTCTCACTCATGTCCAGAGATGAAGCCAGGCATGCTGGGTATGCTGCTTCTGTATAGACAGGCACCAGACATTAAGTTTGTGGATTTGGGTCAATAACATTGACGGAATTATTAAACGGATACGACCTTTAAGAACTCTTTAGCTCAAAAAGGATATGATCTGAGCCAACCGATATTTAGATTAACCATTTATAGTCATAGCTAAAACCCCTTTGACTTCCAATTGATTGTAACATCCAATGTGTCAGTTTTTTGATCTACTAACCATTTAAGAGGTTCAAGAGATATGCTTGGCTCTGTCTAACCATCTGGATGCCAGTTTTGTTGAATAAGTTAGGTAATTCAACGCCAAAATGATTCCTATTGGTACTCCACAGGTGTTTAGATATGAACAAGATTTGAATCTATCTGCACCCAGGCATTGATTGCCACCCCCATCTTTTCTTGATGGTTTGTTATTAACAAATGCAATAGGTTTATTCTTTAATCTGATGCAGGTTTTTGAACAAAGGACTGTCTGATTTCAATTTGGCATTGGACTTGGGGTTCTTGACAAAGGCTCGAAAGTATACGTTTTTCAAGCCGAAGTTTATTTTCTATGCAACATATCTGTCAGAGAAAATCGGGTACTGGAGATACATAACCATTTACAGGCATCTCAAGACCAACCCTCAGTACCAACACTACCCCATATTTAAGTACTTCGAGAACTGGTGCCAAGATGAGAACAGGCATGGTGATTTCTTCTCAGCTTTGCTCAAGGCACAGCCACAGTTTCTCAATGATTGGAAGGCGAAACTCTGGTCCCGTTTCTTCTGCCTCTCGGTAATGATCCCATGTCCTAGATTTAGGCCTTTCACTGGTTGTATTATGATATTTGAAAGGCTGAGCATAGTCACTTAGTTATTGACTAGAAAAAATGACCTGAAACTAATGGATCTAATATTCCTGTTGTTTGGATTCGGGAAGTTGTGAGAAAGGTAACCTGAAGGTGAACTTTTTGATTGTTTGCTATCCTTTTTTTTTTTTTTTAAATAAAACTTGGAAATCTTTTCCTCAGGTATATGTAACAATGTATCTCAACGATTGCCAACGAACAGCATTCTATGAAGGAATCGGGCTCAACACAAAAGAATTTGACATGCATGTCATCATCGAGGTGAGGCTGCAAATATGTGTGCTTTTGTCTTGCCTTCCTGTTTTCATGCTCGAGTTAGGAAAAATGGACGCCTATGCCACGTATCATATAAGGCCTGCACTAGGTCTTCATCTATTCAACTTCTTAGCAGTTAGAAGCCAATTTTCACATATTACAATTCCTTAGTTATGCGGGCGCCAACAACAGAAGAACCTACTGTTTCTCAATATAAATAGGATGATATTAGGGAATATTTTTTGATGATATGACATTTTATCCAATCATTTACGCTAGCAGGAGTGACAAGAATAGAAGATAGACGAGTCGCCGTGCCATCTATAGATGTTTCCAAAATATTTCTCATATGTATAGCAAAGGGAATTTGGACCTATAGAATCCTTATTATGCATTTTCTTAAATGAACTTGTGAAAAGGCTTTCTGATGCGCTTCTTCTTTTCAGACAAACCGTACGACTGCCAGGATATTTCCAGCAGTGTTGGATGTGGAGAACCCAGAGTTCAAGAGGAAGCTAGACAGGATGGTGGAGATCAACCAGAAGTTGATAGCAGCTGGGCAGGGCGACGGCATTCCCTTGGTGAAGAACTTGAAGAGGATCCCACTGGTCGCAGCATTGGCATCTGAGCTGCTGGCTGCTTATCTCATGCCGCCGATTGAATCTGGCTCTGTCGATTTTGCAGACTTTGAACCCCGGCTTGTGTACTGAGGATATCTTTTTTTTAAATGAACAACAATCGAATTCCAACTTGTAACGGTCAATACATTGTGTGAAATGGATGGCTTTTTGTCATATTATTGCGTGTACTTCCTTCTTGTGCTTATTCAATCGTCTCTTTGTTTTGGGTGAAGAAGATTGGAAAACAAAACTCTCTGAAGTCCAGCCATAGTGAAGCAAAGTGGAGTTCTTTTGACTAAAAATCAAGCCATTATGAAAAAACCCTACGTAGTTTAGTTTTAATTTATTATTATTATTATTATTATTATTATTATTATTTTGCACGAGGAGATTTAAAGTGACATGCAGGAAAAAATATTATGAGAAATATTTACTATGCTTTTTTATGAGTCCCTGAATTTGGATTACCGAATAAATTAGGGAGTCGTTTGATTTTCTTGTAAAGTTCAGTTGAAGTAGGTCTGATCTTCATTACTTCAAATCTGGATCCTCCACACTGTAACTAACAAATAAGAGGTTAAAGGATGACAGAACTCACTCTCTGTTATGTCCTTTAATGCTTAAGTTAAAAATTTTTCTTAAATAGATTGAAAGATATGAGAATGAATGAATAGTATGTTAATGTATTTTTTAGAGATTGAATGTTGGCAGATGGTTAGGCTTTGATGGTGTGCTCGGTTGGGGAGCGACTTGGAGATGGAAGATTGAATTCTGGTGTTTGGGCATCTAAATTT
>JAOVVI020015697.1:0-11104 GCA_028571085.2 Nepenthes alata
AAAAGCAAGTTTATTTTATAGTTAAGTTTGGCATTCAAACATCAAAGCTGCTATTTGAATTTTATAGTCATTCAAGCGTCAACTTAAATGATGCTCTCATGCCAAAAATACAAATCTGAAAAAACTGGCATCCAAATTGTGATTCGAGCGCCAAGGGGCTGCTGGCCACAATAAGAAGATGAATATGTACTAAGGCATTGGACTCAAAATGTAATAACTTATTTTCAAATATATCAAAAAATATTGGATGCATTAGTTAATATTTTTTATGGTACAATGATATTAAGTTGATATGTACGTATTTTGATTTTACTGTAGTATCAAAAAATAATATTTCGATAGGGTCTTTTCTCTCTAATCAGTGCATTACTAATATGAAAGAACATAAATAGGGCTTTTGCTTAACTCATGCGTTGGTCAATAATGAATATTGTAGAAATTAAAACTAGAGTTGAGAAATGGGGGCTAGGCCTCTTCAAGTCTTTCTCTACTTTAGCATGTTCCCCCTTTAATCCTGTAGATCATCCTTTTGGTGGGGATTTGGCATTTTAAGAGCCAGCCAACCTACTGATAGGAGTTAACCTTGTTTTCAGTGGGTGAACAAGGCATTTGTTAGTAACCCGATCAATACTATTGTATATTGGTCAATATTTATATATATATATTTGTTGATTTGAAAGGTTGTTGCCTCGTTAGCTAGTCAAAAAATCACTGAATTCTTGTCAAAGATTGATTCCCTTGTCTCCAACTGCATGATGTTTCCAGATTACTTCCTATGTTGTCTTGGCAATTGTTCTAGAGATCGTTGATCCCGCCTTCCACGCCCCTGTTTTGTACCCGGTCTAAGAACCCTAATATTTCAATGGGAGACTATTCTTTGGCTGGGAAAGTTGAAGTTATGGAATGATTTTGAAGGCTATCAGTTATATTATTGTGATGGGAAGGATAAAAAAAGGTGGTAAAATTGTTATCAGACCTCCTGCCCATGTTGCTCCTCTAGGTTATATACAGTGGGAGGATACTTCGGATTGATATTTATACGATAAAAATCGGGTATTCCCAGGTGTGAAACGTAAAGCTCAAAGGCTCCGGGAAAACAGAAGTGGACTGTCTTGAGTCTCTGTTACGTAGTAACCCACAAAAGTATGAAGATGAGAGAGTTGTATGCTTTATTATATATGTAAGTTACCATGAAAGGCCACTTTTATAAGGTTATAATAATAATAATAAGATATCAAAAATATTTATAGGATATTTTAAGTATGTAATGTTAATGTTTTAAAAACTCAACATTACAGAATGTTACAAAATATTTTGTTGTTATATTTGATATGTTTCTTAAACTCAAGAAGGTCAAGTAGAAACCAACATGAATTTAGAAATTAAATTATAAAATCATCCTAAGATTTGATGAAAATATTAGTGAGTTGATTAGCCGATAGAATTTAGTGGATGTATACTACCTTGTCAAATTTTTTGATAAATAAATTGACAGTCATCTTTTATATGCTTGTGTGCTCATAAAATATATCATTATGATGAATTTATTAAGTGCTTTAATGGTCACAATATAAGATGATTGCACTATGGTACGGAACTCCTATGTCTTTTTATAGTTATTGTAGCCACTGAAATTGGCAAACACATATCAATCAAGAAACGATATTCCACTTCATTACTAGTATCGAGTTATGACAAATTGCCTTTTATTTTACCATGAAATTAGATATATTTTCAAGAAGAAATAATATTTTGTTGTAGAAAGTAGACTAGTTGGATCATGAGCCCAATTAGCATTAAAAAAAGCACATAATTATATAAATGAATGAGTAGGGAGCTAAGATCTAAGAAACAAAGATCCTTTAATATATTAAAGATTTTGAACATAATTGCAAAGTGAGTTGAGCATGACAAGATAAACTATATAAGCAACTAGGGGTGAGTAACAATAATATAATCAAGACATTTAACAAGTTGTCAATAATATGTAGCTTATGAAAATGAGCACTCCTAAATGAAGTATATTTGACATTTATATTGGGAATCACTTCCGTGTGGAAGTTCTTATGACTGGAGGATTTGGACGGAGTACGTGGACCTTATTTGTGACTATACATAAGATAAACTGAAAAAATTTCGGTCAACGTAGTTGACTGGAACCTTGGGGACGGATAACAATGACCGGTCAACATGTTAACCGGTTGTAAGTATGGGCTGCCCAACATTGCTGAAATATTTCAGACGGATAACCGATCGGTCAACAGAGGTATTGATCTACCTTGTGGAGAGGACGGTCAATGGGCACTGGCTGGCCATGTGGAAAGGATGGTCAACAGGCGTTAACCGGCCTTGGAAAGAACGCAGACGATGGAATATTGGCGGTCCGCCGGAAATTCTAGAATGGTGCCAACTTAAAAGATTTTCTGATCTCATACGGTTATGTAGGGGCTATTTTTATACAGAGCATATTCATATTATTGATAAGAACAGATTTTATCGAAAAAATAAAAAATATTTCTAAAATTTGTTGAATATTAGCGTCTATATTTTTTTAAAAGAAAAGTAGAGACACTTGGGTGTGCGGCTAAGTGTGAAAAATAGAGAGAGTGAAAAACGGTGAATGAAGGAGAGAATTGTGAGCAAAAATATAGTGTGTTCTTGTATTGCTTGTACTCTATTCTTTGATTTTTTATTTTCTTGTAATTGTGTAACTGTGGAAAACTGTTTCCAACCTCACATAATAGAATTGGTTCCGTGGACTAATTATCTCGTAGTTTTACCCATGGTTAATAAGGATTTTTTACGTAAAATTTGGGTGCTCATTTTTCTTTCTTTCTCATTCCTTTACTGTGTCTGTTTGTGGTGATAGTCAGAAGACATCTACCCCAACAAGTGGTATCAAAACAAAATTTGTACTTTATCTAACTGGTGTTATCATCTGCAAAGAATCTGTCATTTAGCGTGGAGCAGTTCAACGGGTAAGGTAACTTCATTCTCTGGTAAGAGATGGGGAAGAATATCCTAACTAGAGATGGAACAGTGAAGGCGCTGAAGTAGAAGGATGAGAATCTTACAAGTTTGATCAAAAGTGAATGGCAAAATAAAATAGAACTTACCAACTGTACGATTAAACTATACTTGGTGGATAACAATCTCCAAGAAATCCTTGATCTGACTGACTCGATGGAGGTTTGGGAGAAGTTAGAGAGTATGTATAAATTTAAGTCCTTGACAACCAGACTATATATAAAGAAATAATTTTATGGCTTACGGTTATCAGAAGGTGGGAGTTTCGAGAAGCATTTAGACGAGTTTAACAGAATATTGATGCAGATATTCGTCCTTAATGTGGAAATCAATGAGGAGAACAAGGCATTGTACTATTGGTCTCTCTGTCAACCTCTTATGATCACATTGTCACAACCTTATTATTTGGAAATGATACATTGAGGTTAGACAAAATTATTACCTCCTTGCTCAGGAATGAGTCAAGGCGGTCACAAAAAACCTCGATGTCCTCTCACTCTGAGGTACTTGTGACCGAATTCGGGGAAAGGAGTAGAGGAAGCGGCCAAAAACTGGGATAGAAAGGCCGTAGCAAGTCACATCAAGAAGTATTACTTCAAATGAAAACGTGAAAATGGGAAGAAGGAGAAAGAAGACAAGAGACGAGAAGAAGAAACGGCATTGGTCTCAGTGGTCACAGGAGGCGACCTCCTAGTGACGTGAAGAAACTATGACAAGCTTGACGAACCATGAGGCCCGCTTGGTGGTCGACTTTGGTGCTTCTCTGCATGCTACGCCCAAAAGAGGACTGTTCACATCCTACACTCCAAGAGACTTTGGAGTGATAAGAATAGGAAATAAAGGAACATTCCAATTATTGGTAGAGATGATATTGTCCTGATCACCAATAATGGGATGAAACTAATGTTGAAGGATGTGCGTCATGTCCCTGATATTTGGTTAAACATTATCTCAGCCGGTCAGATGGACGATGAGGGCTATTGTAATACCTTCTATGAATGTGAGTAGAAACTGACCAGAGAATCTATTATTGGGGTAAGAGGAAAAAAGTGCTCCGATCTATATGTGATGAAGGCTAGTGCTGTGGCTGGAGACATGAATGCCTCAATCAGCAAGGAGTCTGGGAATGTGTGGCATAAGAGGTCGGGTCATATGAGTGAACATGGATTGTGCCATCTGGTGAGGAAGGACCTCATCCCCAGAGTAAAGGAGGACAGACTGAAGACGTGTCAACACTGTTTGGCCGACAAGTAAAGGAGTGTCTCATTCCATGGAGACTCGTCCTCCATAAAGGTGGAGATATTTGATCTCATCCACACAGATGTGTGTTGACTATATAAGGAGAAGTCGTTTGGTGAAGCTTAGTACTTCGTTTCTTTTATTGATGACTGATCCAAAAAGTTATGGGTCTACCCACTGAAAATCGAGTACCAAATCCTCGGTATATTTGAGCAGTTTCATACTCTGGTTGAGATTCAGACGATAAAGAAATTGAAGGCCGTCCGAAGTACATAGGGAATTTTGATGCCTATTACCTGTCACATAGTATTAGGTATCAGAAAATACCACCAAAGACACCACAATTGAACGGAGTGGCTTAGCGGATGAACCGCACACTCCTGGAGAGAGTCCGGTATATACTTTCCGAAGCCAAGCTTTTTACATCATTTTGGTTTGAAGTACTGAAGACGGTGGGCTACATTATAAATAGGTTGCCCAGTAAACCTCTAAAGGATGAGGTGCCGGAGAAGTTATGGTTAGACAATGAGCCCTCATATGACCATCTACGGGTGTTTAGATGCAGATCTTTTATTCATATCCCAAAGGATGAAAGGACTAAGTTGGAGTCAAAGACGATATAGTGTCTTTCCAGGCTATGGAAAAGATGAGTTGGGCTACAGGTTTTACGATCCATCTTAGAGAAGACTTGTCCGGTCAAGGGACGTGACCTTTGGGGAAGACGAAACGATCGAGGATATTGGCAAGAAGGCCAAGTGTGATGTTGATCGGACGGACAACGTAGGTGCTAAAGTTGTCCGTCCATTGGCTCTACAGGACGAGGACATTGATCCTGATGTAACCGAGGATAGAAATGAGGCCGTGATTGCACCAGACGAGGACCAGGATGAAATCACTCCTCAATCGGTCGAGAACGTTTTTGTCAAACGATCCTCACATAATAGACGGTCCGTCCGTCCGTCTGTCTCCCTGTGAGTATGTTCTGCTCGCTAATGTCGGTGAGTTAGAGACTTTTCAAGAGGCTATAGAGGATGAGAATAAGGAGAGATACTTGGAAGTTATGAAAGATGAAACCAGCTCTCTCCATAAAAATTATACGTTTGATTTGGCCGAACTACCCAAAGGAAAGTGGGTTCTAAAGAATAATTGGGTCTTCCGATTGAAAACGGATGAGAATACCAAAAAGTCAAGGTATAAGACACGGCTAGTGGTGAAAGGCTTCAGTCAACGAAAGGGAGTTGATGTTGATGAGATTTTTACTCTAATAGTGAAGATGTCTTTCATATGGGTTGTGTTGGGTTTAGCTGCTGCTCAGAATCTGGAGGTGGAGCAAATGGATGTTCGGACGGCTTTCCTCCATTGTGAACTTAAGGAGGAGATTTACATAAAATAGCCGAAAGGTCTTAAGATTAAGGAAAAGGAACGACTTATCTATCGTCTAAGAAAGAGCCTATACGAATTGAAGCTGGTCCTTAAATAGTGGTATAAGGGTACCGGTGGACTACTTGTAATCACTGTATATTTACACAGAGGTTCTCCTGGGATAATTTTGTTATCATTTTCTTGTATGTGGATGACATATTGATTGTTGTACGTAACAGTGTTCAAATAAAGGAGTTGAATGAGCAACTTGGGTGGCTGTTTGCTATGAATGACCTAGGATTGGTAAAATAAATTCTTGGCGTCAGAATTATTCGCGATTAAGAGGTAAGGAAATTATGACTGTCTTAAGAGAGTTACATTGAGAAAGTTCTCCAACGATTCAATATGGACAAGTCAAAACCACTGAGCACACCGTTGACAAACCACCACAGGCTGAGCACTCGTCAATATTCATCCTTAGATGAAGAGAAGGCATACATGAGAGGCGTTTCTTATTTCTCAACTGTGAAAAACCTAATGTATGCTCTGGTATGTATAAGACCAGACATAGCACATGTTATTGGCACAATCAGTCAATTTTTGTCAAACCCTGAAAAGGAGCATTGGTCCTCGGTCAAATGGATCATGAGATACATCCGAAAAATTTTAAAGAGGTGCCTGTATCTTGAGAGTGACGAGTCTCAATTGGTAGGCTACTTGGATGCTGATATGGCTGGGGATATTGACTCCCGTAAGTCTACCTCATGATACTTAGTGAAGTTTGTTGGGGGTGCAATTTCTTGACAATCCAAACGGCAGAAGGCGTCACCCTCTCAACTACTGAGGACGAGTACATCGCAGTGACCGAAACTTATAAAGAGATGTTGTGAATGAGAAAATTTATTCAAGAATTAGGTCTCAGGCAGGACAAATATAAGATACTTTATGACAGTCAGAGTACCATACATCTCTGCAAGAACTCCCCATTCTATTTTAGATCGAAACACATTGACATTCGATACCATTACGTGGGAGGTGTGCTTAAAATCGGTCTATTGTCATTGAAGAAGGTCGGTACTGAAGAAAAGGGGTGGATATGATGACCAAGATTTTACCAAAGGGTAAAAATAAAACTTGCTGAAAATTGATTGGGCATGCAGATATTACTTTCTCACGGTCGTGAAGAAAAAAGTATTGGAAATCACTTCCGTGTGAAAATCCTTGTAACCAGAAGACTTGGAATGAGTACGTGGACCTTGTCTGCGACTATACACAGGATAAATAGAAGGAATTTTGATCAATATAGTTGACCAAAACCTTATGAACGGGTAACAATGACCGATCAATATGTTAACCGGTTGTAAGCATGGGCTGCCCAACATTGCTGAAATATTCCAGACGGATAACCGACTAGTCAATACAAGTATTGATCGGCCTTGTGGAGAGGATGGTCAATGGGCATTGACTTGCCATGTGGAGAGGACCGTCAATGGGCGTTGACCGGCCTTATGAAGAACGCGGTTGATAGAATATTGGCCGTCTGCCAAGGAATCCAAAATGGTGCCAACTTAGAAGATTTTCTGATCTCAGACGGTTATGTAGGGGCCATTTTTATACAGAGTATATTCATATTATTGGTAATGATAGATTTTATTGGGGGAATAAAAAATATTCCTCTAATTTGTTGAATATTGGTGTTTGTAGTTTTTTGAAAGAAAAGTAGAGGCACTTAGGTGTGCGGCTAAGTGTGAAAAATATAGAGAGTAAAAAACGGTGAAAGAAGGAGAGAATTGTGAGCAAAAACATAGTGTGTTCTTGTATTGATTGTACTCGATTATTCAATTTTTCTTTTTCTTGTGATTGTATAATTGTGGGAAATCGTTCCCAGCCTCACAGAGTGGAGTTGGTTCCGTGGACTGATTATCCCGTAATTTTTTTCTTTGATTGATAAGGATTTTTCACATAAAATTTGGGTACTCATTTTTCTTTCTTCCTCATTCATTTACTGTGCCTGTTTGTGATGATAGTCGGACGTTATCTACCCCAACAATTTGGTTCTAGTGGAGTAGGAGCATTCTCATTGTCGATTACGACAATGCAAGTAAGCAAATATGAAGTATACTTGACTTAAGAAATATAATATTTATCATAACAAAAAGTTACTTCACGTCTAAGAAAATAGTTAAGAGTATCAAAATCATTTATCTCATATTGTTTATGTAGTAAGGTTTTAATAATATGAATTCCATCACGATCATCTCCAATAATGATTATATCATCGATATAAAATAAAAGAATAATACTATTAGATGAAGTTGTACGATTGAAAAAACCATGAGTACTTGATGTGAAATCTATTTTGGCCACTATGGAACAAAATTTGGTATTATAAGAAAATAAAAGAATACCAAACCTTAGGGGGCCTAAACGGCACGCGTGACGACCTCCTCTAGCAGGAGATAGCGTAGTCAGTTTGCAACGGTCGACAAATCAGGGGCAAAGTACTCCGACTAAAAGCTGGCTGCCCAGAGTCATACATGGGCAACGCTACCTAATGTGAAAGCTAAACTCGTTAAACAAAGTATGCTCGTATGTGAAGATGTCGTGATGCAACAACTCACTCAGATGTCTCCTTGAAGACTTAGGCCCATCTGAGAGCACAACACACATCTTTAAGCAGCTGGACTGTGACAATTAGTGTTACGGTCGAACACCCCATACAAAGTACACTAAGCCGATCGGCCAGCACAAAGAGTAAACAACTAAACAAAAAGCAGGATAACGTCGAGAAACACAATACGTCAACAAAATCGGTGTTTTATTAACAAAATTTTATTTACAAATTACAACAAAGAACAAAAGAATAAAAATCATAGTTAGGGAGCATAGCTCCCAAGAGGACGTGGGAGAGGCCCCTAGGCACCCCGAGAAAAGTCCACCAAGTCCTCACGCCGCTGGGCGGCACGGTTTGAGGGGTCAAGGACACCAACTGGAAAATTAGGATCCGCGACCTTAGCAATATGGCGACAAATGATGACGCCTTTCCAAAGCCTAGCCCATAGCGCCTGGTGACCTCCTGAGGACGTAGACGAGCGGACTGCTCATTCTCTAATGAGGCTATCCTTCCCTGGGGCTCACCTGTGTGCCCCTCCGCCCAGGAAGCCCTCTCTTCCAGTCTCGCAGATTGTGCTCTCAGCCAAACTACTCAGATCGGAGGGCTGCCTTCTCCTCCTGGTACTTTTTGACTTGGGCACTCAACAGGCTCATTTCCACCTCTAGCCGGAGAATTTCTACATCCCAGTCTCCGATCACTGCATCCCTCTGGTGTAGTCCCTTGCGCACGGCACCCCATATCTTGTATTCCTGTAGGAAATCAAAGAAGCTAGGCAACATTGGTAAAGGAAGAAGAAAGGGACAGTTTCAAAAAGTTATCGGGAAGACTCTTTGTTGCTTCATTCCTGGCCGGCCCCATGACTCAGGTCCTGCTAGAGGGGAACTTGGAGTGGCCTCCTCTTGAGACCACTTCATAGTGGCTTCGCCGACGGGCTCCAGTAGCAAGATGTCTAGGAGACTTGGAACGACGATCTCCTGTGAAGGCTCTGCAATGATGTCAACCGCTTCAATACATTCTCCGGCGGAATACTCTTCTAGCTCAGCAGACGGCTCCGTGGCTGGCTCTTCTAGCCCGGCGGCTTCAAGCAACAGCTCCACTGGCATAGTAGGCGCCGCCAAGTCACCCGGAAGCAATAACTCAACAACAGTGGTTCCTATGGCAACTCACATGATGGCCTCGAAGTCCTCCACAAAAGCCTCAACCTTGGACCACTCTCCAACCCAAGCGAGTCACTCGGGCATCCGATAGTTTGGCTCAGTGGAAGACGAGGAGGTAGGCTCAGCTGGTACAACCTTCTTCTTCCCAGGATTGTTAGGACCGTCATCGGTTGAGAGAGCGTCGGCCTCGTCGATGGTAACAGCACTGGCCTTCCTCTTGCATTGCGACGCCGCTGGCGATGGAGGTCTGATCTTCTGAATAGGTGAAGGAGGACCCCAACGAGCTTTCTTGACTTCTTCCCTGGAAACCATGTGATCCCTCCTGAACTCAAAGAGATGCCCTTTCACCAGCTGTAGCAAAGGCTTCACCGCCTCCAGCTCATCATCCATCGTAGGCTTCCCGGTGATGCTATCAGGAACCTTGCCCCAATCCTGAGACAATGGCTAGGAGTCAGAAATGCAAACAAAGAAGAAACGATGATTCCATTTCTTGAGTAAGTCGTAGATCGTGCTGCTGATGCACATCTCCCAGGGAGATAAGGAGATCCAGTCCCGACTCTGGGTGAATCGGAACATCACCTTTACAGCTTCCACCGTCAGCATCTGTGAGTGGTGATGGAGGAATACACACAGTGAGCAAAGATATCGCACGACATTCGCATGGCACCGTGCGATAGGGACACCAAGCACCGTAAAAATGATGCGCAGCTCCTCTGAAATAGGAAGACGAAACTCACTCCTTAGGTGAGCCTCGTACACAGTAATGTGGACTGTAAGAGGAGAGCAAGCCTTGTCCAGCTCCCTAGGCATCAAGAACACAATTTACGGCGGGATGTTGAACTCAATGTACGACTCCCTCACCTCATCGGTGGAAACCATTAGGGAAATTTTGAAAACGGAGGGAGCCATGAGATCGGGAGTAGGAAAAGAGACAAAGATTTAGAATATTTAAGAAGAAAGGCGTAGGAAATTTGAATTGACACATGAATTTTATAAAGTTCACAGAGCAAGGCAGCACATCGAAAAGGTGCGCCCATCATAATGGACACGTGTCCTTTTCAGATAGGGCGCAGTCAGATCGGATCTTCTAGTGAATTAATTACCGGTAATACAAATTTACTATATGACGACACGTTGCAGAGTACTAAAGCGGTTCTGTAAACTTTTCGATTGCCTATCCGACGGTATAATAAAATAACGTGTCAATTCAATCCATGCCAGTACTTCAAATTCTGACATGACGGTCAATGAATCCGGTCAACACTCTCCTTCTAGTTTAGTTCTTCGAATTCTGAAATGACGGTTAACAAATCGGGTCAACACTCTCCATCCGACTCAATTCTCTGGATTATAGTATGACGGTCAACGAATCTGGTCAACATTCCCTCCAGCTTAGTTCTCGGACTGTGACGTTGCGGTCAATAATCAACAGACTCGGAGTGAAAGATAAAGAGCATGCACAAAGACGAGGGATGAAGACCAAGAGCCACTGCTAGTTTTCCTATCAAACCTACCATTACAAGTTACACAGTCGGACACATCCCATCGTGAATATACTGGAGGTCAGAGTTCCAAGCCACCAGTATGGGAAGCTAGTGATGGAGACGCCAGTAGCAGGCTAACCCACAAAGGAGGAAATGGCCCAAATTCAGTAACAGCCCAATTCTACCTAGGATGGTCAACACTATCGTTGACCGGCGGAGTA
>JAOVVI020015698.1:0-11103 GCA_028571085.2 Nepenthes alata
AATCGACTAACAAACTATACCATCCTTGGTCTCAAGACACGGGTACTACACTTTCCAAGCCACGGGTGGGTATCGAGACGAAAATACCCGATAAACAACGAAAATCAATGAGAGAGGAAAGTTAGTGGGTATGAGAACACTTGCCTCGACGCGTGCCTTAACTTTAATACGGGCGGCTCGAGCGGGCGGCGAGCGGCGGTGGTTATGGTTTTTCCGCTTGAGCGGCGCTCGAGCGGCCATCAGGCAAACTCACTACTAGTTTTTTTGCTCGAGCTCGGCTCGAGCGGTCAGCAGGCTCTAGCTGCAATTCCCGCACCCCAGCAAGAAAATTCCGAGTTAATTTCCAACTTTTTACCTTATACACCTCCTCATATCGCTAATCCAGTCTATTATTGAGTACCAAGACAACGATTATTCTTAAACTATTATACCCATAAACCCAGAACCTTACAACTATCCCCCACTAATAAAATTTCGTCCTCAAAATTTTGTTAACGAATCTATAAAATTAAATTTGGTTCACTTACAGGAAAACAACTAAGGATGTCTTTCCCGTATTTCATCCTGTCTTTCCCAAGTCACTTCCTCGCTGAAATTGTTCCTCCACAAGACCTTCACGAGAGGAATGACTTTTGATCGCAAGATCCGATCCCTTTGATCTAAGATTTCCACAGGCTCCTCAATATAACGTAACTCTCTATTGATAGCCAAGGAACCAAAATCGATCACATGAGATGGATCATAAACATACTTCCTCAACATCAAAACATGGAAGATATTATGCACCTCGGCCAAGCTCGGGGGTAAACCTAGACAGTAGGCTACTTCACCCACCTGCTCAAGGATCTCGAAAGGCCCAATAAAGCGCGGCTTCAATTTCCCTTTAACACCAAACCGTGAAATTCCTTTCCACAGCGATACCTTGAGGAAGACAAAATCTCCAACCTCGAATCTAAGCTCGGACCTCCTCTTATCTGCATAACATTTCTGTCGACTCTGGGTAATTTTTAGTTTTTTAAAAACAACAGCAATTTTATCCGATATCTTCTGAACAATGTCTGGATCCAGTAATCGCCTGCCCCCGGTCTCTACCCAATGAATGGGAGATCGATACTTCCTGCCATAAAGTGCCTCGAAGGGGGCCATACCGATACTCGCTTGGAAGCTATTGTTGTAGGGGAATTCGGCGAGTGCCAAGTGATCATCCCAACTCCCTTGGAACTCCAACACTGAAGCTTGAAGCATGTCTTCCAGTATTTGAATCGTTCGCTCAGACTAACCAACGGTTTGAGGATGGTACGCCGTACTAAACTTCAGGCTCAACCCTGATTCGCGCTGCAAACTTATCAAAAATTTAGAGACGAACCGCGGGTCACGATCAGACACAGTAGATGCTGGCACACCGTGTAACCTCACGATCTCACTGATGTATAGCCGTGCCAGACGATCACAAGAGAATGTAGTCCGGATGGCTATAAAATGAGCAGATTTCGTCAATCGGTCCACAATAACCCATGTTGCATCATCATTCCTCGAAGTTCTAGGCAATCCAGATACAAAGTCCATTGAGATATCATCCCACTTCCAGCAAGGAATGGGCAAAGGCTGCAACAACCCGGAAGGCTTCCTCCTCTCGGCCTTACACTGCTGACAGATAATACAACGGTTAACAAAGGCCACAATCTCCCTCCGCATGTTCCTCCACCATAACATTTTCCTCAGATCCTGGTGCATTTTATTGATGCCAAGATGAATTGTATACCGGGTCCTATGCGCTTCCTTCATAATCTCCTCCTTCAAATCCGCAATATCCGGCACACACAAGCGCTCTTGAAACCTCAAAATTCCATCAGAACGAACACTGAAATCAACTCGAGAGTCTCTATCAAGATCTCCCGCAATATCCATCAAGAATGGGTCACACACCTGCCCTTTCTTGTTCCTTTGAAAGATCTCGGGCTGCACCTGAAGAAAGGATAACATCATGTGGTTACCCTTGATATAGCGCTGGATATGACATGACTTTAAGCAGTTAAGCAACTCCATCTGCTTAATCTGTAGGGACGCCACCCAACAGGTGCGATGACTCAAAGCATCGGCGACCATGTTTACTTTCCCCAGTCGGTATTGAATCTCACAATCATAGTCCTTGAGGAACTCAATCCAACGCCACTGTCTCATGTTCAACTCGTTCTGCAAAAATAAATACTTGAGACCTTTGTAATCTGAATACACAAGAAATTTCTCACCATAAAGATAATGCCTCCAGATCTTCAAGGCAAAAACCACCGCGACTAACTCCAAATCATGGGTCGGGTAGTTCTTCTCATGAGTCTTCAACTATCGAGACCCAAAAGAAACTACCTTCCCCCACTCCATAAGAACATAACCGAGCCCCAACTTAGATGCATCACAATACCCCTCAAATCCGCCTGTATCAACGGGAAGAGTCAGAATTGGGGCTGATGTCAGCCGATCTTTTGGCTCTTGGAAACTATGATCACATTCTTCGGTCCAGATAAAGTCTACCTCCTTCTTCGTCAAACGAGTGAGTGGTAAGGCTATCCGAGAGAAATTTTCCATGAAACGATGATAATAACTAGCCATCCCCAAAAAGCTTCGGACTTCTGTCACGGTTATCGGTTGACTCCAATTGACTACTGCTTTAATTTTCTGTGGATCCACCGAGACACCTCCTCCAGAAATTACGTGGCCTAGAAACACCAGTTCACCGAGCCAAAACTCACATTTCTTAAACTTTGCAAACAACCGATGCTTCCGAAGGGTCTGTAACACAAGCCTCAAGTGATCCTCATGCTCGGAATAATATTTAGAATAAATTAGAATGTCATCTATGAAAATCACGACAAACTTATCCAAGAATGGCTGAAAGACCCGGTTCATCAGGTCCATAAACACGGTTGGTGCATTCGTCAATCCGAACGGCATCACCAAAAACTCATAGTGACCATACCTCATTCGGAAAGCCGTATTTGCAACATCCCTTTCCTTAATATGAAGCTGATGATACCCTGACTGAAGATCAATCTTGGAATACACTGAGGATCCCTTTAACTGGTCAAAGAGATCATCAATCCGCGGAAGATGATACTTATTCTTGATCGTAATTTTATTTATTTCACGGTAGTCTATACATAATCTTAAGGCTCCATCCTTCTTTTTAACAAAAAGAACTGGAGCACCCCACGGCGATACACTGGGTCTAATAAAACCCAAATCGAGCAAATCCTGCAACTGTTGTTTCAACTCCTTCAGCTCGGTAGGAGCCATATGCTAGGGGGACTTTGATATGGGAGTCGACCCCGGCTCAAGGTCAATCCCAAAATCAATCTCACGGCGTGGTGGTAGAGTGGACAACTTGTCGGGGAACACATCCTTAAATTTACAAACCACAGGAATGTCTGCCACGGGCAGTCCCCGATTCTCCACCACACTAACATAAGCTAAAAAGGCTTCACACCCACTACTCAACAAGTGGCAAACCTATAGAGCAGAGATAAAATGAGACTGCTCCACTCTCCGTACTCCTTGAACATAAAAGGGATCACAATCTGGAAGGGTAAAGTTCACCATTTTATGGAAGCAATCAATCGTTGCGTGATACTTGGACAGCCAATCCATTCCCAAAATAATATCAAAGTCACACATATCCAGCAAAACAAAATCAGCCACAAAAGGAAATCCCTTCACCTCCACAATACACCCAAAATAGGCTACGTAGGTCACAATGGAAGACCCCGTGGGCGTAGCCACAACCAAAGAAAAATCAAGGGTCACGGGAGAGGGTGTAATACTACAAGCCAATTGGGGAGAAATAAATGAATGGGTGGACCCAGAATCAAAAAGCACTGAACAAAAAATACCACAAACAAGAAGTATGCCTTCCACCACCTCATCTGAAGCTCTGGCCTCACTAGCAGAAGCTGCAAATACTTTACCTTGGACCACCGGCTTTGGAACTCAGACCCCTGAAGCCCGAGGGCACTCCCTTGCTCTATGCCCCACTTGTCCACAAGTGAAGCAAGCACCCGTCGATAGAGGACATGGTTTTCCGCCATGATCCCTTCCACAACGCCTACAAAAATCCACCGAAGCTTGAGAAGATGATGATGTCTGGCCACTGTTCTGGCTGGAA
Source organism: Nepenthes alata (assembly GCA_028571085.2). NCBI lineage: Eukaryota > Viridiplantae > Streptophyta > Magnoliopsida > Caryophyllales > Nepenthaceae > Nepenthes > Nepenthes alata. Next base: position 4,157 of record JAOVVI020015698.1, read on the forward strand.
ACTGACGGCTTAAGTTTCTTAAACTATCCTCCTAAACTAGCCCCGGAGCCAAAACTTGACCCACTTTTACTCAACAACCTCTTCTTGAAATACTCCTCTTTTGCATGCTCTTGCTCATAAATCAAGGCCCAATCTAGAACCTCAGCATAAGTAGTCAATGTGTGGGTCGCCAAATGCTTACGCATATCATCCCGTAAGCCTGACAAGAACTTCCTAGCCTTCCTTTCCTCGTCATTCACCAAGAATGCGGCAAATTGAGACAACTTCGAAAACTTAGCATCATATTCCGTCACAGATCGGTTACCTTGCCTTAGCCTGAAGAACTCCTCCTCTTTCTGAATACGGAGGCTAGGAGGAAAATACTTCTCGAGGAATGCACCCTCAAACATTCTCTAAGTAATTTCGGTCTCTGGTATCCCAAGGGCTCTTTTCTTCATTAGCCACCAGTGATGCGCCTCACCCTACAGCCGGTAAGATGTATACAATACTTGATCCTCATCGGGGTATCTAATCACAGCAAATACCATCTTCAAGCTCTCAAGCCATGAATCAGCCTTCATCGGGCCAGGCTCCCCCAAAAACGCTGGCACCCACTCCTCAACAAAGCTGTCATAAATAGATTGCCCCGGATTATCAGGAGCCTAGACAGGAGCCGGAATAGGAACATGAACAGGGGCAAGGTTTCGCTGCTCCATGTTCTCAATGAGATTGGTCAGACGCCCCAACAAATTATAATAATCTGCCTCTCGGTCTCGAGGCGGATCATCCCTTGGCATATTTCGACATCTGGGCGGCATGGTCAACTTTAAAAATCCTCACTAAAAAGAAAATAATAACCGATTGAGTCAAAGATACCCTTACTACAATATCCTTCGACATGATAAACACATATGCAATTCAAAAAGAATCTATACTCGCATAGGTCATCCTATGATCACTCATTCGATCCCAACCTACACTAGCCTAGGCTTCCGCGTACTTCAGATCCATCCTAAGGCATCCCTTCTCTGATACCAACTGTGATGGACTGATTATTCTCCATCGAATAACCTCCGTCAAAATATGAAGACAAGAAGGGAATATAATAATAATAATTTCTACAGAAAATTTGGCAGAGTTCCATTTATAAATTGGACATTTTTAAAATACAAACACTTGAAAAGAACACAACTCTATACAATAATCCACAAATAATTCTCAAATAAAATCCCATGACAACCGCACAGGACCTACACGCCACAACAACCAAGGTGGCACCGGCGACTTTAACCAGACGACACCGACAAAGAAGGATGCCAACTAGGAACCTCGACATCACCATAAGGTAAAACCTGCGAAAGCATATAAAGACCACAATACACAGCAGACTAATAAATATACATGTCATCCATCAACTACCATAAGATATCACCATACAAGTTTTTATCAAATACAAAAGCCAAAAACCAAAAATATTCCTGGCATACATCTAGCCAATCTAAGTCCAAGTCTCGAGCCAAGCACGGAAGACATCTAGCTACCCAGCTTCTAGGATTTACGCGGTCTCATCAGGCATCAAGGCGTTCTCATCTGAAAAATATAAAGCAAGGGTGAGCATAAAGCCCAGCAAATAAAATTATATCCCACTAACTAACAATAGGTAATGGTACTGAAGAGAAAGAGTACAGGAACAGTACAAGGGAACACAAGAGGGAGGAGAACACTTGAGATTGTCTGATTCACCTTATTCATCTTTATTTAAACATTTATCTTTGCAGACCCTGGAGCTAGTAGATCGTACTAGCCAATAAAGTGAGAGACCGAGGAAAGTAATGTGTTCGCTACACATTCTAAAGCCACGGCTACATTCTTAGGTCGATAGCACACGACCACTGGTTAGATCCATGCAACAATCCACAGAATGACTACATCTCGATATGTAGCGTTTGACGACACGCCCCACACCCCCGGGGACCAGGGCAATTCTCGTTCTTTCATTGTAGTGTCGTAGAACTTGCCATGTACGTCACCCACCCCCAAGAGCGGCCGGAGTATTCCTTGGGTTCCCACCATGACGTACGCGGTAGGTTGGAGGACACCACTCCTATCAACCACGGTCCTAATTTAAAGGTTTGACTCTTCGGGAGGGAGGACCCACTACACGGCACACTCAATCATCACTGGAAAGTTCCATTCCCATCACATGTCTCCATCCGAGAGATCATGTTCTCCACGACACACCTAGTGGGCTCCCTCCATTCACTTATTGGACTTAAATTCTTCTTTGAGATTAACTTTTATCACAGTTTAATTCAATGTTCACAAGTAGTTTTGAATTCCTTACCTTTGGTCGATAACCACCACCTTAGAAGCTCTTGGGACACGTTTCCATGATTTCAGTGCACAATTTATACAGTTCAAAGCTTATACTTTCACATCAATACATATCATAAGTTTCATCACAATTATATAGGAGCAACATGAGCAATTTCACAATTTATTCACGGATGAAGAGTAACTTAGAGGACTCGGAGTCCGCGAACGGGTCGTAACGTGCGAGATTTCTCACGCGGCCAACTTATATGCACAATAGGAACTTGGGGATTCATATTTTGAAGTCAATTTAATGATTCACCGGTGGGAAACGGGAAACCCCCAAAATCTCGTGGGTTAGGGTTTGATGAAGCTCCACCGAACGAATCGGTGAGCGAATTAGCGAACAAATTATACTATCATTGGTCTCAAGACACGGGTACTATATTTTCCAAGCCACGGGTGGGTATCGATATAAAATACCCGATAAATAACAAAAATCAACGAAAGAAGAAAGTTAGTGGGTATGATAACACTTGTCTCGTCGCGTGCTGTCACTTTAATAACTGGCTCTCAGACGGATTTGGACCCCCGGCTTCGATCTCTCTCCTTCTCTCTCTAAAAATCACTCCTCTCTCTCGCTAAAACCCTAACCGTGCGAAAATGGCGAAGAAAATGAGCAAGGTGCATATTTATACTGCGCTGCTCGCTCGAGCGGGAAGCGAGCAGCGGTGGTTCTAGTTTTTCTGCTCGAGCGACGCTCAAGCGGCCAGCGGGCGGGCTTGCTACTGGTTTTTCGGCTCGAGTTGAGCTCGAGCGGCCAGCGGGCGCTAGCTGCTGGCCCCGCACCTTCGCAAGAAAATTTCTGAATCATTTTTCAACTTTTCACCTTATACACATCCCCACATCGTAAGATCGGTCTATTATTAATTACCAAGACGACGATTATTCTTAAACTAATATGCCCATAACTCGGAACCTTACATCAAATGAGGCACCATACTTGACCACTTTTGACTCAATACATCCGCAACAACATTCACATTACCTGGCTAAATTGGATCTCATAATCATAATTTTTTAGCAAATTCATATGTCAATGTTGACTCATATTCAACTCTTCTTATAAGAATAAATATTTTAGACTCTTATAATTTGAATATATAACAAACTTCTCTCCATACAGGTAATCTCTTTTGATCTTCAAGGCAAATATCACTACCGCCTACTTCGAATTGTGGGTAGGATGACTCTGTTAGTGGATTTTGAGCCACCTTGATCCGTAAGTAACAACTCATTTATGTTGCATCAAAATGCAGCCTAAACCTTCCTTTGAAGGTTCACAATATATCACAAAACCTCTTAAACCATCCAAATTGACAATATCAATGCAAAAATAATCTATCTTTCAGTTCTTGAAAGGTTTTCTTGCACTTCTCATTCCAGAGGAAAACTATTTTCATCTTAGTTAGACTCGTCAATAGTACCATAGTTTTTAGAAAATTATCAACAAAACATCATTAATATTGGGCCAAATTTTGAAACCTTTGAACTTCCATAGCATGAGTTGGCCATTTCCAATTAGTTACTGCCTTGATTTTCTTTGGATCCATTGACACACCTTATTTGGAAATAATATGCCCTAAAAATAAAAATTATTCTAACCAAAATTCATATTCTTTAATTTGAAGAATGGCTGCCTTCCTCTTAAAGTTTGTAGGGTGGTCCTCAAATGAATTTATGCTTCTCAAACTTCATTGAATAAATCTGATTGTCATCGATGAAAGCCACCTAGAACTAGTCTAAGTCAACAAATGCTACCAATGCATTTTCTAACTTAAAAGGCATTGCCTAGAACTCGTAGTAGTCATGCCTCATTATGAGCACCATCTTAGGTAGGTCCTTGCGCTTGATCCTCAATTGGTGACACTCTAAATGTAAATTTATCTTGGAGAAAATCTATGCTCATTGCAAATTGGTCAAACAGATTGTCAATTCTTGGTAGGGGATATTTATTTTTAACTATATTCTTATTTAATTCTCAGTAATCAATACATAACCTTATTGATCCATCATTGTTCTATACAAAGAGTGCTGATGCTCCTTATGGTGATACACTCATCAAATGAATCCTTTCTATAATAACTCTTGCAACAACTATTTCAACTCCTTCTATTCAGATGTAGCTATCCTATAATGAGTCCTCAATTTTGGTATAGATCTAATCATCATATCAATGGCAAATTCAATTTCTCAATTCAAGGGTAAACTAGGCAACTCCTTCAAAAAATATATTTGAACTCACATACTAACGGGATTTTTGTAATAGACACATTGTGACTTCCAAACATTGTAATATATACTAAATATGCTTGACATCCCTCTTTAATCAAATGACTCACATGTAGAGCCAAAATCAATGTTGATGACTCCTTCCCGACATTCTCTTGAAACTCAAAAGACTCATACCTAAGAATACAGAATAAAATTAACTTATTAAAACAATCATACTATCATAATAAAATAACAGCCAATCTATTTTCAAAATGATATCAAAATAGCAATATTAAATTTGCAAACAATTCAAACTCATTGCTCCAAACTGGGAACTGGGGACACATAATATCGACCATAAAGGATTTACCCACCAGGGTAAATACCACCAAAGCAAAATCTGAAATTCGAGGCGACATTTACAAATTACATACAAACTTAGAAGCCTTAGCCAAATGCATAAGGTTGTACCTATAAAACGATCTCTTAAAGCAAAATTAGCATAAGGAAAAACTAATAGATCATACCAAGTAGAACTTTGTATAGGTTTAGTGCTTGAGCATATCTTTCTCATATTAATAGAGGTGAAACTTGAGTTTAGTCAATCTATCATGCAGGGTAAAAAGGGGAAAAGAAATCTTGTATTGCTTGATTGGTATTGCTTATAAATAATCTTATATTTATAATTCATGTAATGAGTTTGATTTATTTCTCTTTGTGATGATAACTGACCTATCTAACTCAGTAGTTAAAGTAATGCTTTTATCTGACGGGAATCAATGGTTCAAATCTAATAATAGGTAGAATTTATTAGATACAAGGGTTGATGTTATCTAATAAGTTTTATCTACTCACCCTCTAATTATTAATAGTATTAATTTATTTGATATTATTAATTTCAAATAACTGATCAATAACTTCAAGGTATCGAGTGAAGCCTCGATGACTTCAGATGAAAGAAAATTTTCATCTTATAAAACTTACCAATGTGACACTATCAATTAGCATTGTATAAAAAAAATTCATCATAGACACTAATACAATTCAATCTGCTCTTCATAGGCAAACTTAGAATTTACGATCCTAGATAAGATCGGTTTAGGATCATGGGATCTTTTTCTATGAGATAGGAAGGGATATTGTAAAAATGTATTTCTAAATAATGGCCTTATAGATCTTATATCCATTTATACGATAAACTCAATAGGATTTCAAATTATTCATTAAAAAAAATTACAAGCCTACTTTCCAAAAATCAAAATTTTTGATCAATGGAAGAGCAATATCACAAAGTTTTTCAATAAGATACCAAAGTTGATGATTAACTTATTCTATGCTAGAAATAATAATAGGAAATCTGTTGAAAACAATAGTTCCTATTTGTTTGTGTTATTTCACGATCAAGGCAATTTGCTAAATCCCATAAAACTATTTTTATAGAAGTTGATTGATATCCTTTTCTTTTATAAATATATCCATATAGGGGTTACCCAAAACTTTCGAAGAGCCAGTCATGGATATGAAGTGAAGCTAATGAAAGTTAACTTGTGATCCTTCTTGATTCCATTTTTCATCAATTGTTTCATGTTATTCTTCCATGTTAAATTGATTGGAATCTTTGATCTATAGTATAATAATAATGTAAACCTATTAGTTCATGTGAGAATTATTCAAGATAGGCAAGACATTTCAGTGAGGTTTGAGCTTGCTTTCAAATGCCACTACTTTATAACCTCATCATTAGAACACCATTCGAATATTGTGCTATATTTCTGTTACACACGCATCACTTGCTCTAGTTCATGATGGTAAGTTGATTATATCATGATGCTATGCTTGTATTAAACCTATTAAATGGAAGTATAGATTTGTATGAAGCTATACTTGTATTTTATGAGTGAACATAGATCTAATGTAGATAATAGGTCCGACATTTAACTATTGTGTGAATTAGTATTCAAATGTAAGACTACGATTGGCCTAATTTTGTAGATCCAAAGGATCTTGATTGATTTAATGATAATGGACACAAGTTTTTGATAGCACGAATTGTATTAGATCTACTATATTGTAGTATAGAGTATGCTTAGGATGTGTGTATGTTTTATACGATGAGACATTAGAAATGGAAGTTGTGGGCCTAATATTTGAGTGTCGGGGTAGGCCATGTTCAAATGCCAGGTAATAGCTTGAGAAATTTCATAGGTTTGTGAGATTCATGTAGGTTTTCCTGAGGATTAATTATAGAGTTAGTTGTTATAAGTGTCATGTCCCAAAATTTGATCCTGTCATTAATCATTAGAATTGATCCATGTTATCTTAATTACTCACATTATTACATTGATCAATTTCTAAACTTAAGACTCGAGATAAAACTAACA
>JAOVVI020015700.1:0-11102 GCA_028571085.2 Nepenthes alata
AGAGAGCTGTTCTCCACTTACACTCCATGTGCCCCAGGAGTGTTGAAAATGGGCAACATGGAGACGTCCGAGATCATCGGACGAGGGGACGTCTCCTTGCTGACGAACACTAGAGCCCGACTGATTTTGAGGGACGTCCGACACGTTCCCGATATTCGTATGAATATCATTTCAGTGGGAAGGCTCGATGATGAAGGCTACTGCATCATCTTTTGTGACGGCAGCTTCAAGCTGACCAAGGGTTCCTTGATGGTTGCCCAATGAGTAAAGGCATCAGGCCTTTACACGCTAAAAGCCAATGCCGAGAAGGCATAGGTAAATGCCACAAGGTGTGTGGAGTCCTCGGGCCTATGGCACAAGAGACTCAAACACATGAGTCAGCGTGGCATGAGTCATCTGGCCAAGAAGAGTCTTATCCCGGAGATGGATGGAGACAGGCCGAGGACTTGCCCTCGCTGCATGGCGGGGAAGCAACGGAGAGTCTCCTTTCCAGAAGATGCATCTGGCAAGAAGTTTGAGACTCTGGAGCTTGTCCACACGGATGTGTGTGGTCCCCTCCCGGAGAGGTCTTTTGGAGGAGCACAATATTTTATCTCCTTCATTGATGATTGCTCGAGAAAACTGTGAGTTTTTTCTTTGAAGACCAAAGACCAGGTTGCGGGAACCTTTGAGCAATTCCATGTCCTCGTTGAGCGACAGACCGGGAGGAGGATAAAGGTCGTTCGGAGCGATATCGGCGAAGAATACATTGTTCTGTTTGATGTCTACTGTAGAGCTCACGGAATCAGACATCAGAAAATTTCACCCAATACGCCACAGCTGAATGGCATGGCCGAGAGGATGAATCGCACCCTGATGGAAAGGGTCAGGTGCATGTTATCCGAGGCCAGGCTTCCGGCATCTTTTTGGGCCGAGGCCTTGAAGACGGCCGCCCACGTGATCAATCGGTCGCCCAGTAAGCCTTTGGACGGAAAAGTTCCTGAGTGGTTTTGGATCGGAAAGGAACCAACTTATAACCATCTTCGGACTTTTGGCTGTAAGGCCTTTGTTCATATTCCGAGAGATGAAAGGACCAAGCTGGAGCCAAAGACAAAGCAATATGTCATTCTGGGCTATGGCGAGAATGACTTTGGGTATAGACTCAATGACCCAAAGGTAAAGAAGCTGGTCCGATCTTGAGACGTGGTCTTCGTTGAAGACGAGACCATAGAGGACATCGGGAAGGAAAAAAAGTCTCAGCCTAATACTTCCCGGACGGACAGAGTTAAAATTAATATTGTCCGTCCAATGCCTCTTGTGTCCGATGTCGGTGAACCAAGAGTGATTGCCAACCAGGATCAGGTGACTCCAGCACCTCAGGATCAGGTTAAAGATTTTGGCACCTCAACAGGTCGAGGTGGCCCCTGTGAGACGGTCGTCGAAGAAGAGACGTCCGTCCGTCCGCCTTCCAGCAAGTGAGTATGTCCTCCTCACTGATGCTGGAGAACCAGAAGATTTCGGTGAAGCCATGATGAGCTCTCAGAAGGATAAATGGTTTAAGGCCATAAAGGAAGGGATGGCCTCACTTCATGAAAACTATACCTTTGAGCTGGCTAAACTACCCAAGGGGAAGAAGGCCCTGAAGAACAAATGGGTCTTCCGGCTGAAAATGACCGATAACGTGTGCAAGCCAAGACACAAGGCACGACTTGTGGTAAAAGGCTTTGGTCAACGAAAGGGTGTTGACTTTGATGAGATTTTCACACCCGTTGTGAAGATGTCCTCTGTCCGTGTAGTGCTCGGACTGGCAGCAGCTTTGGACTTGGAGATTGAGCAATTAGACGTCCGAATAGCTTTTCTCCATGGAGATCTAGAGGAAGAGATCTACGTGTAGCAACCAGATGGTTTTGAAGTTAATGGGAAGGAAGGACTTGTCTGTCATTTGAAGAAGAGTTTGTATGGGCTGAAACAAACTCCATGACAGTGGAACCAAAATTTTGAGTCTGTTATGGTCAGACGAGGATACTATAAGACTACTTCTGACCACTGTGTATTTGTTCAGAGGTTCTCGAAAAATGACTTTGTCATCCTCCTTCTTTATGTGGACGACATGCTGGTTGTCAGACAGAATAGTGCTCGGATCAAGGAGCTGAAAGAGTAATTGGGGCAGTCTTTCGCCATGAAAGACTTCGGACCGGTACAGCAGATTTTGGGAATCAAAATCTTTTACGACCAAGAGGGCAAGAAGCTTTGGCTGTCCCAGGAAGGCTATGTTGAAAAAGTACTTCAGGATTCAACATGGAAGGCTCCAAACCTGTCAGTACCCCATTGACCAACCATTTTAGGCTGAGTAAGCAGCAGTGTCCTCCTCGGACACTGAGAAGGAGCGTATGAGTAAGATTCCTTACTTTTTTGCAGTTGGCAGCTTAATGTACGCAGCCGTGTGTACGCGACCGGACATTGCTCATGCGGTTGGCCTTATGAGCAGATTTCTTTCAAACCTAGATTTGGAGCATTGGTCCGCAGTTAAGTGGATCTTCAGATATTTACACGGGACGTCCAAGACGGGTTTACAGTTTGAAAGAAAGGAGCCTCAGCTGATTGCGTACACAGACGCAGACATGGCCGGGGACGTTGATTCTCGGAAATCAACGTCCAGATACTTGGTGAAATTTACAGAAGGGGCGGTCTCCTGGCAGTCCAAGTTACAGAAGTGCGTCGCTCTCTCGACTACAGAAGTAGAGTTCATTGTCGTGACCGAGACCTGTAAGAAAATGCTTTGGATGAAGAGGTTCGTCCAAGAATTGGGTCTAAGGTAAGAGACGTACGAGGTCCTTTGTGATAGTCAAAGTGCCATTCACTTATGTAAAAACTCCTCATTCCATTCTCGGTCAAAACACATTGACGTGCGATATCATTGGGTGAGAGATGTTTTGGATGATGGGCAGCTATCAATTGGAAAGGTCCGATCAGAGGATAATGGCTCGGACATGTTGACCAAGGTTTTGCCAAAGGGAAAGCTGGAAGCTTGTTGTGACATTGCCGGTCTGACTAACTTCACTCCCACTCGGTCGTGAGGGGAAGTTTGTTGGGGTCACTCCCGAGTGGCACTTATGTCCGCGGACTCCATTGAAGAAATGGACGAGGACTTTTGAAGGTTAATCCGAGAAGCCTGGCAAAGTGGTCTAGGACTCCTTTGAGACGTCATATCCGAGCGGTTGTTAAGGACATGGACGAGAATCCTAAAAGCGTAGGCGTTGACTCCATCTTCGTAGGCCTGCAAGCGCCGTATTTCTCAGGTGGGTTGGTCACCTACCCTGATTGGAAGTTGTGGCGGCTACAACTTCCCATGTGTCAGGACTGTCATCCAGCACGCCAGGCGTGCGCCTGCCATGGCAGGCCTAGGGGCGTGGTCCTACCACCCTACTGCCAGTAGGGTGGCTGGCTGTCCACCTGGCCCTTGTGTATAAATAAAGCTTGTGCCCTTACTTGAAAGGAGAGCTGAGACATTGTGCAAGAGTGAGCCTTGAGAGAGCTGTGGGCAAACTTTGTTGTAAGGATAGAGTGAGAAACACTTTTAGAAAGAGATTGTACACTCGAGATTGTTTTCTTCCGTTTGAGCTTGTGTAACTAACACTTGTAAATAATCCTTTTATAGTGTATTCTTTCGTGGTTTTTTCCTTAATTTAAGAAGGGTTTTTCATGTTAAAACTTCGTGTGTTCTCACCTTTTCTATCGTTACTTTTTTTGTCCGTCCGAGAGTTCTACTCTGTGTTGCTGTCCGAGAGCTTTGTCCGCTCGATCACCGTGCCTTCCGCGTGTTTTGCGCCAACAAATTCTTCAAGAATAATTTTATCCTTCTGCAAGGTATTTCCCATACTGCCCAAGCTCCAAACAATTATTTTTACTAGTGTTGTTTTGCTGTTGACGTGTGATGTATAGCAGTGCGGTTTCCCATATGTATTTGACAACTTTGTGTAACGTGTTATCATGATTTACGATACAAACGTATCTTGTGGGATCATTACAAATGAGGTTTACAATACTAAAATGATGTAGGTGACAAACCCATCAATAATGGAACTGAGCCTCTCCCCAAACAACTTGCATAAGACCATGTTTTAAGGACGAATGGAGACTCGGAGTTAACGCAAGACAAATTCCCGATCATTCGAAATTTTACCAAGAATGAGCTAATTCTAATCCCTATCATTAATGAAGTAGTTCTAAGAGAATCAAATACTTACCAATTAGAATGTAATTAAAACAAAAGGAGGTTTCCAAAAGAGAAAGCATCACCACCAAAAACAATTTAGGCCGGCTCTAGTCCCAAGGCTTGCAAGAGTTTTCAAGCCTCCTTGGGTGTCACAAATTCATCTCCTTGTCAATTATCCCTTCTCCACGGCACAACCCCCTCCCCTTTAAATTAGGATGTTGTTTTCATTAGCAAGTATATTAGAGTTGAGTGAAAATATTAATTTTTGTTTTAGGAAGAAGAGTGCAATCTCTAAAGGAATCTATGACCCTTTAGTTGGTAAGTGGATTCCAATCCCCTAGGCTGAATAAAAATTTAAGCAGATTATTAGAAAGTGAGTGATTCCCTTTCACTTTGTGATCTTTCTCCAAAATAATTATCCTATCATCCGTCAATATATCATTCATTTTATCTTTTATTTTATTTTAGTCCCTGTATAATGATTTAATAATGCAAGATCAATATTTTTTTCTTCCTCATTCTCTTCTCCAAGCCCACAGCAATATATCTTCCCCTTCCCCATACCCTAGTATTATTATAATTTTATATTTTTGTCTTTGTTTGTTATTTTTCCTCCAGTTCATCAGCTCTCAAAACTTTCGTACATAACAGTGATGCGGTACCAGACCATCCACCCAGCAGTCCGAACGGCCCAACTCAGGATCCCATCAAAGAAAGCTTTAATGCTTGCAGTAAATACAAGCACATTACTGAAGGCCCCCAAGAAGATGAGGGAATTGCCCCTAGGCACGTCTAGTGTTCATTTCCCAAAGAACCAGCATTGATTGTTGTGTTGCCCGAGAAGTCTCCTCCTTTGCTTTGTTTTCGTATTTAAATAGAGGAAATCTTAGAGTTTAGGTAGAATAGACAAGAGAGAAAAGAAAAGAGTAGGGTTCTTAAATTTTGACTCGGAGTGCAATAGTGATTAAGTGAATGAGTTTTCAAATAGACTATCATAGTCGATGGTCTTTTGTTGTTGAGTGAATCTCAACACTGAAGTGAGTAATTATTTAAAAAACTATCTGAAAGTCAGGTGATTTCTTTTATTAGGTAAATAATTCTCTAAATACTATCTTATACATAGCCAAAAATTATATTATTTATTTATTTTATTTTTATTATTTTATAGTTATTTCTTATTTTTTAAATTTCTAGTTATTTACTTTGTGTTTTGCCATATGTCATAAAAACATAAAGTGATTAATTGGCATGCTTGCTTTCCTATCTTTACTAAATTAATGTTTAGTCTAATAGATATATACATGTAAAAGTAGACAAACATCACAATGGTTGAATTATTTCAATATGGCATCACATGTTTGGAATAAATAATAGAAATAATATATCTATAATATAGGAATAAAATTACGTATATCTAATATTTACAAAATCTTACAAAATCTAATATTAGCTCGATATGTTAATTTTTTGCCAGTAAGTGATGGCGTGCAACATCTTTTCCCAAATCAAACCATTAATAAACATGATGGAAAGCCATAATAATCATTACGTTCATCCCCTCATCTCTCTCGCTCATCTCGTTTTCTCATCTCTTTGCTCACTCCTATGAAAGAGACAGCTGACTAAATACAGGTATGATAACTAAGTAGGAAGATAACAAGGTGCTAAAAACAACATCATATTTCATTCACACTCAGAAAACTTTCTTGACATAGAGGTAGTAGCTTTTTTTTTTTTTTTTTTTTTTTGCCAAACGGAAACATTACTTGATGCTTTACGGATGATCAAACGTTTTCTGCAGAAGGCGGAAGGAGGGGCTGAGTAAGGCAAGACTTGATAAGGCTATGTGTTTTGTTGGCCCCAGGCTCTACAGGGGGCGGGATTGCAGCCTTTGCAAATTTTGCCTCTTTGTTCTTGCCCCACAACACTAGGTATAACCCTGTTATGATCAAAACTGCTCCGATGATCCTGTGTATTACAGTCACAGTCAGTGAATACGCCATAGTCAAGTCAGAAAATCATCTATGATTGAAGACACTCATATTTTTCCAATATGTTTGGTATGAAATTCCACGAGGAAATATATGAAAAGGCAAAGCTATTCAATACCATGGAATATTGTAAAATAAAAGTTTTCTGTGCTAATACACAAAGCAAAATAATCTTTTATCATTATTGTATTTTGCTTAGTTTTATGGACTATTCTCATTGAAAGGATCCAAAGGAAATGTCATCCTCTAACAAAATAAACCATGTCCATGAAAGAGGATGGTCCCAATGTCAATCGTATGGCGAAGCATAGATTAACTACTTGTCTACTTTTACAAGTGAAAGGGACCACTATATATTTGGGCCATTGTGTCATTTGTGAGTAGGTAGATAAGGTATAGTTACCAAACTAATTTTTGCAAAGATCAGGGCCTTTGTTACAAAGAGCATTCCAATTCTAGGAACCACAATCCAATTGGGTGAGATATGTGTAGAATTAATATTTGGGCTCTTTCAATTTCAAAATGATTATGAGCCTCCTTGCACTTTATTCTCTTTCTTTCTTGGCTTTGGTTTTTATTTTGATTTTATTTTTCGAAGGAAAAAAAAAAAAGAGGTATCAGATAAACAGTATTGAATAGATGATGAAAGAGAAACTACAGTTAGTGGGTGGGTGGGGGTGGGAGAAAGTGGTGAAAGAGGGGAGTACTACTGACCCTCCCAAGTAGAATTCTTCCCCCAAAGCAATGGAGGCCATAATAGCGACAACCATAGTCTGAACAGGCTGATACACTGCCACAAACACAGGGCCACCCCTATCAATGCACCATATCTGTACAGCGAATGCAATCCCTGATGCTACCACTCCCTGTGAGAGAGAGAAAGAGAGAGAGAGACCATCAAAATCAACAACAGCACTCTAGCTAGCTCGTTTGATTTGCAATAATTGATTCCTCTCCCTTTCCCAACATTTACATTTTCCTCTAACCCTTTATAATAAAGCACAAAGATTTAAAAAACTTGTCAGAAAGCACGTAAATGACTGCTATCGTTTAGCACCTGTGTATACATTTCCGGCAGCCCCAGGACTTGGGCTGCACATGGGTGGTGTTTGCCATTTATTTGTTTGGACTGAGGAGGGTCTTATTCAAGTACAAATTTTTCACTCTGACCGACGAATTGCAAAATTTTCCTTTGGTAAAGTCTCGCTAAAACATATTCGTTTTCTAAAGTGCTCATGTACCTAGACTCCCATTTTTTCTATAGGACGTTCCAACTAAAGATATATAAATATTCAGTCTCTAGCCATGATTTTTCTTTGCGTGAAGGATAAGATGACCGACAGAATTGAAAAACAAAATTGAAAATTTTAATTCTGAAGTACTGCTAGAGTTGGGATTACGGGCTGTGCATTTTGCGGATGCATATACTGAATCTGATTAGTTGTGTAAGTGTTGTTGAAAGTTCCCTCAAGTGGCGGCCGTTTGCATTTTTCATAATTACTAATTAACCGTTTGATGCTAATAAAGTTTCAGTGTTCACAGTCCGTCGGATATACCAAAGCTCTAAACTCTTCAACCCAAACACCAAGATTAGGATTTTCTATGGAAGTATTGGAAGCAAAACTCTAGTTATTGGTCTAATGATTTTCTTTTTCCCCCAGAGATCAAGTTTCTTCTGTCATCACGGTGTTTCATTTCATCCTCTTTTGTGCTTAAAACTAAACAATTGTACTTTATTAGATGCAGTCTTTGTAAATTAAAACGTGGGGCGTAAATAAGAAGTGAAAAACAGAACATATAAAATAGACATCAAAAGAATACTGAATAAAATTTCACTGAAGTGCGGTTGTTCTATGAATGTTTGTCGTACGTGCTGGTATAAAGCATTCATATTCGGATTGCCAAGCCAAATAATTCAAATTTAAAAATCTGGCCCGCTTTGTTTGCTGCTTAGCGAGTTTGTCGAAGGAAATGACTGTTTCTTTAGTGTACTTACGGCATAGAGGACGCTTAAAATCTCAGCACCAGAGTGGAAGCTCCATGCGCTTGCGTCTCTCTCGAGGAAAGCAGCGATTATGAGAAACTGTATAAGGCCAAAGAAGCAAGTGTAAGATGTGACAGATAACCTAGCCGGGTACTTCTGGAGAACCGGCTTTTGCAAAACTAGCCACCCGGACCATGACAAGCAGTGCCCGATTAGAAATATGCAACCCATAGTCCAGTTCTTCCCGTTTACGTCCCCCAGTGAGAGGAGCAACATCGGCGTCGCTTCGTGTAGTGGTGGAGTCGGGCTGTATATCGCCGGGCCCTTGTATAGTGTTATCACTGTGGCCCCGGCTACGCAGCCTATTGTTCCAGCCACCTTTGCTATCCCATCCTTTCGGTTTAGTCTCACTTTCTCTATCCTGAAAACATAGGATATACACATTATCTATAGAAAAAAACAAATGCTAATGTGAAACTGAAATTTTTACTCTATTCGAAGCTTAAAGGTCCTGAATTTTAGTCCAAGTCTTGGTATGCTACCAGGCCAAATTAAGCACATCCATACGATCTAAGCACTATGAAAGTAATTGCTAGACAAAGCAGAAATCTTTACCCGAAATAAAACAGGATCTCACACTTGTAGGAGGAGAAATTGGGTCAATTTTGAACTTCTGCCCAAATAGCATTTTCCTTTTCAAAAAATTAAGGCCATTTTGAAAGTGCCCACGGCTGAATCTTTACTTTAGAGGTTCTCTAACGTAATTTATTTGACAAATAAATACTTGAACTAACGCAATTTCAGTACAGCAATAACACTCTGGAGAAGCTATACTTGAAAATAGCACCTCTACGAAAGCTTCAACCAGAATAGATTGGCTTTAACGTCAACAATTCAAGTTTGGCTACTGTTACAATCCTGATTATGTCAAGAGACGATCCCCCTCTCTAATTATCTATATTGTCCTTCACTAGAAATAGTTTCACCTTTTTACTTTTGATTCAAAATTCATCCCAGATACTTTGTGAGATACTTAAAACTTCAAGTTGACGTTATTGTCACAGTTGTGTGATCTGTTGAAGAACGGTGGCGAGTTTTCTGTCCATTTCTGCATGTCAAGTGAAGCCACGGATTTGTAAACATTACCATCGGCCATGCTACTATGTGAGATTTGGTTTTCCCTTTTACTTTTGATTCAAAATCCATCCTAGTTACTTTGTGAGATCAGTAAAACTTCAATTTGATGTTATTGACACGGCTGTGTGATCGGTTGATGGACGGTGGCAACTTTTCTGGCCATTTCTGCGTGTCTAGTAAAGTCACGAATCTGTAAACATTACCATCAGCCATGCTGTCCAAAATCTAGGTACCCATAATTAAACTGGCTAAGTATGAAGTACGAGGTTTGCCTGAGAATAGCTGCCATAAGGAATGTAATTGCCGGCACCGAGTTCTGTATGGCGGACGCAAATGTGGGAGACGTGTTGTCCAAGCCCAACAGGTAGAATCCTTGATTCGCAGTGATTCTGCATCATAAAAGAGAGTTATCCTATTCAGTTTGTCTGAGAAAATAGAGTTCAACAATATGTTCATGCTAATGTTTCTGTTTGTAGTGGTAGATATCATACCCAACAAGCGCCAGTATGAAGAACTGAAAAAGAAACCACGGACTAATAGGTGGCCTCTCCTTCCTGCTCAACAACAACGATCACAATTACATTCCATTCGCATAACTTCGGAAAAAAGATTTTTGCCTCGTAAAAATTATTTTTGTCAGTCAGAAGCTCTTCCTCAGAATCTCTGTTTTGTTTTCTTATGTTGTTTTACCGAACTGTTTGAAAATCTACGTCAGCTAGATTATTAATATCCTTTTTCGTTACGGGTGGTGAGGAAGGAGGGGAAGAAGTATACGTGGAATTAGAATGTTGGTTATACGTGCATATATATGTATAAGGCGATGACGTACTTTTCAAGAAAATAGGCAAAGGGAAGGAGGAGAGCTAAGGCGATGATGTTCCTGTAGACGAGGAAGACGATCTTGCTGATGCCCACGTTAAGGGCAACTCTGGAGACGACATGGAACCCCGCGTACCCAAACTGCAAGGCCAACATGGCTATGTGCAGCTGGAGCTTTTCAGGCACTGAGCACCACATTCTCTTTGCTGGAGGCACGCCACCATTTTCCGCCATTATCGGAATTCAAGAGGACAACAAAGAGAGAAAAAGTAGTGAAAGCGTAGAGGAAGTATGAAAGAGAGGAGATGTGGAGGCTCTAGCGATGAGCTAGGCGAGTATAAATACTAGAAGTTTTGCAGAAAGAGAGCGAGAGAGCGCACAGAGTGGCTGTAACATTATGGGGTTACTGTAGGGGATGGCCCACGGTTACTGGGGACTGAAAAGGACGCCATGTCGAACTGTTGATGAGCCTCAAAATGTTTTTGGTTGTCTTCCACATTCTTCTCTCTCTAGTTTTATCAACCTAGCTTTATTTTGGAGGCATGCCATTAATGATGGGTAATTGAGGAGAGAGAGGGGAGGTGGTGAGCCGCCATCAATAATCTACGGATAGCGCGCACGAGGGGCTGTGGGCCGAGCCGAGTGGTGGTTGCTTCATGCGTGTCCTAATCCCATTGTCAAATTCCTAGCTATTGCCCCGCCACACATCTCACGCTCACATGTCACTACACTACACCAATGGACTGGGGGATCCTGCTCCGCGTAGCAAGATTTTTCTCCCTAAAAAAGATTTTTTTTTTATTTAGCATAAAATTTAAAAGCAAAAAAACCACATTTTAATGACAAAAATCCTACTCCGCGGAGTAGGATCCCCTGGGGCATCCGTCAGGGAACCAGGGGGGCTGCGACGCGTGAGGGCCGTCGCAGCCCCTGCGACGACTTGCCGGCCGTTGGTTGAAAAACTCCAACGGCCGGT
>JAOVVI020015701.1:0-10792 GCA_028571085.2 Nepenthes alata
CAGGGAAGAAAGTAAACTGAAACATACGAGCAATATATCAAAATACGATTGGGCAAAAGATCTTTCCAAGCCCTTTTTATGATACCCTGGTGTTCCTTGTCTTCAAATGAAATATTCCTGACAAAGATGAGACCAGCAGATCATAAACAGTAGTAGATAGTATATAATGTTATCAAGAAGATTATCAAAAGGGTGTATCTAAGAACCTTTTTCTTTCTCCTTGTTAAATACCTTGGCAAGCATTTTTTGTGATATGACTGCGGGCAACGTCTACAAACAGCAAACTGCAAATCAGGATCAGACTTGTCTTCCCCTTTTCCACAAACATAACATTTATGGATGGGACAGACAAATTTCTCCCCAGCAGCAATCTTTTTCTCAAGCTGCTCAGCAGCAGCAGCATTATCCCGACAGAGCAATTTTGTGACACATATAGGGTGATAATAATGGCCACAGGTCGCATTAACACACCGAAACACCTAAAACATGTGAAAATGGACATTTTTATGCTGCTGCAGTAGACACACATGTACATCTTTCAAGAACAGAAATAGAGAACGACACATTGATTGGGAAAACTGCAGGCACTATACAAAGCACTCGATGAGGGTGGCCTAGTGCATGAGGCTCCTGCAATGAAGGCTTCCAGATGGCTATGTGTACAAAACCTTACCCAGCATCTTAAAAAGGTGGTTTTCGTAACTTCAACCTATGACTTCTAGGTGAAAATGAAGCAACCTACCTACTGTGTTTGTGCCCAAACTCCCCCTGCTTGGAGACAAGAAACCAGCTAAATAAGGACTGCATAGAAATGGTGCCGGCAATCTCATAAGGAAGAGGCTTTGGGTGGCATTACTTGTAGATCACCACAAAACACCCGGTGTCCCCATAAATGTGCATGGCAGGAAACAAAATGTGCAGGAATGGTGGTTCTCAGTTCTATGATTGCTGCCGCTTCCTGTTGCTGGCAGTTCGTGTTCCAGTTTAATTGTAATTTATGCTGGGAAGTCTTAGCAAAATATAAAATAACATCCTTGACTTAGAAATTTATGAATCTAGCAACAAGGTACAAGCAAATGTCATGGACTCTATTGGAAGTCAGCCAAAGCAACAGTGACTAGCAACTGCATTGATGTTTGAAAAGCTCAACCACAGTGTTGGCACCAAACTCAAAACAAATAGCAGCATGTGATGATGTCACCTCTTTCATGCTGGAAAGCACTTTAGGGAGTATTCATTTCAAATAGTATCCTCAACATGGACAAGAAAAGAAAGATCAGACTTTGTAATCACAAACATAATGGAGATAAAAAGTTAATCAGCAATTGAGAAACCGTTTATACCTCAGTATCAG
The DNA here is from genome assembly GCA_028571085.2 of Nepenthes alata. Classification (NCBI taxonomy): domain Eukaryota; kingdom Viridiplantae; phylum Streptophyta; class Magnoliopsida; order Caryophyllales; family Nepenthaceae; genus Nepenthes; species Nepenthes alata. Next base: position 1,355 of record JAOVVI020015701.1, read on the forward strand.
AATTGATATCAGAAGAGCCTAACTCCCCGCAAGAGAAGCACTGATGCTGATTGTACTGACAATTTAGACAACGAAAATTTTGCATCGCCTGCATGTTGGAAGATGAAACTACGAGTTTCAGTGAAAGTTAAAGGAACATCTTAATTTCTTAATTCTTTTGGATACACAAGAGCAAACAGAAAATTCAGCAGACCTGAACTTGGCCCATAGAAAAGCCAAGAGAACAACATCCTGACCCAGCCTCTCTTGCAGCCTCTGGAGTTGCATGAAATGATCTAAAACAGCTTCCCGCACAACTGCATTAAGAAAAAATACTTTTCATCATGTCTATAGCATACAAATTATGGGGGAAAGCGACAAGCCAAATGGAAAGTTCACATGGCCTATGCACAAGGGTTGTACTCCCTAAGTTTTCTTACCGTCAACGTTATTTTAAATTATAAGAACAGGTAGGAGTAAAACATAGACATTTAGTATAACGAACACGTAGGCGTAAAACATAGACATTTAGAATAATGAACTGGCACAATAAAGACATACCACAGAATATCACCACCATCATCACAAATAGCACAAACTGAGTCGAAAAGTTCTTGCTCGTCATCAGAATAATCTCCCATGCCATCCTTTCCCACACAATCATCATCATCAACAATAAACCCTGAGCTTACTTTAGTTAAAGCATCCTGGAAAGTCATTAGTACATTTACTAACAACCGCAAGATTTCTGCTAAGTAAAATAAAGAAGAGCGAAGAAATGCAAAATAACAGTGTAAAGGAAGGAGAAATAAACCTCATCCATTGATTTTTTCTGGGGCTTTTCCTTGAGAAATGTCATCAAAAACTGTACAAAATCAATATCATGAGAGTGAAACAGTATAACAGACATCTTACTTTTACTCATCAATTAACTACTAGGGTAACCCAATGCACAAGGTTTCCTAAATTACAAGATATGGGGAGAGTAAGATGTACACAGCCTTACCAATGCAATACGGAGAAGTTGTTTTCATGGTCTGAACACATCAACTTCGAGTAATCACTAAAATATGTCATATAACATTTATTGACTGATCAAATATTATACAAAGGTGACAGCAATTGCAGATTGAGAACAAAATGACAAAGACAATTCCAGCAGAAAACCAGAATCCCCCTGCACTTCCCTTTCAACAAACAGATAAAAACTTCCATTACCAAAACAAATCAAAGAGGAAAGCACATCTCCCTATTAAGCAGATATAAAAGAAGGGAAAACACCTTTTGACTCCCAATTAATTAAATCAGAGAAATCATAAGTTGGAATATGCCATTTTACCCAATTTGTCGATTGATCAGCAATACCAAGCCTACTCAATTACTATAACAAGAGACACCATTCAATGTGACCATATGATAAACACTGCAAATTACATTTTTACCCCTATCTATTTATTGTCATTGCCTAATAAATTATTTCATTTTATGCTTTTTTTTCATTTGCAGGGAATAAAGTTCGAAAAGAAGATTTTGGGAAAAATAAAGGGAAGGCGCAGCAGCTGTAACAAGGAAAGAAATAAGGAAGGCATGAAAATATAATCTACCCAAATTTCTTCCTCTTAATTCAACAAGTAAATGGCAGCAGAGAGATTTGGAAGATGACATCACGGCGAAACGAGGAAACAAAAGAAAAAGAAGAAAAAGAGAGAAAAATATATATGTATATATATGTGTTAGAGAAAGGAAAGGAGTAGGGCTGTTCTTTGGTGGGAAAATATGTATGTATATACATGTGTGGTTTAATGACACAAACCAGGAGGAGAGTCGGGGATATGCAACATAGCTGACACACAGCGGCACACAAAAATGATGCAAGACAGCTGAAAGAGATTGTAGCACAAGTTGTATTTTAAAATTCATGAAGCACTAATTCCTTGGTATTAGACAAAAGTATTTTTAATATATTTGACTCGTATTATTCTCTGATGTTAAAAAACTCTAGTTTATTATTATTCAATATCATTGTGATTGTATAAATAGTATTAGCAAAAAGAGAATCAAAGTTAGACGGAACAAAATCAAGATTAGCGAGAATCAAGTATCATATCGTTTATTAGTGACAATAATAAGTAATTGATTGTATTTGCATATATTTACATATATAGCTTCCCAATTTAGGAGATATTCTCATTTATTGGATAGATATATAGCCTATTTTAAGTCCACAGAATTTTGCATGTTAGGGCTATTTGATAGAAAGGGAACTCTCGGTGGAAGACATCTAAATCTAAACATTATTTTGTCATGGTCCCAGAGCCCTAAAATCAAAACATGCTTCATGAATCACCTTGTGTCTTTTGGAGATTTCAAATTTGTCTTAAGGTTCTTGCATTATGCTTTTGTTGAACGTAAGGAGAATATTTTGTTAGAATATGAAAGGAACATGTTGAAGAGGTATATTCCTTATAATGGCTACTTTATAATTTATATTGTACGTAATAACTCTAAATTAATGTGAATGGCTTAAACCCTAATTAGCAGGGTTCTCTCTTATTCTTCTATCTACTTAAATGGTATTAGAGCCATAAGAGCCGTTGCCACTACAATCACTGCCACCAATGGACCTTCATGGTGAAAATCGATGCACCTCATGGAGCAGAGCCAAAGCCCTATATTGCTTTCATATATTGCAGGTAATAGTGCATTCCTTTTTTTCCAATCTAAAGTTTTGGTCAAAACCCTAGATCTGGCTCCTACACCGGGAGAGTTCAACCTCTTTTATCATATGCGTGGAAGTTGATGTTGCTTGATAAGGCTTCACCAACAATGGGTTAGAACAAAACTTTCGCATTTGGGGTGATTTTTCTGGGCTTGATGATATTATGTTTACTCTTCTTGATTCACTGTCAGTGTTTGACTTGTGCCTCCTTGTGAGTTTGTGGTTGTCACTGGTAATGGTAGGAGTCATGGAGAAAAAGTCATGTTGTTGCTCTTGGTTTTGTAAGAAGCTATAGGGTTTACGAGGTTCTTCTTGGTCATATATGAGGCAAGTGCTGCTCATCTTATTTTCTCTTCTGGTTCACTTTGGTGACGTCATGGCTGGAACTTGTGCAAGCTATGCAAAGTCATGATTGGGGCTACGAATTATCTATCTTGTACCTCCTGGATTAGTAGTCCTTGTTGGGGTTACAATTTATTAGAATTATATTGAAAAAACCATTCTATTTATCATTTAATGGCCACTAAAAATAAAATAAGTACATCCCATAATGATGCCTCTAAGACTATTTCTTCCATCCCTTATCAGATTACTAATCAATATACAAATTATCAATATTGGAGGAAGATTTTTTTCCATGCCATATGAGGCAAGGACAAAGTGAGTCATATCACTAATGATCCCCCTATTTGATGACGGATCCACTTGAGGCAGAAGCGTGGACTCGTGAAGAAGCATGCTTGCATACTCAATTAATCAACTCTATGAAGCAAAGGATGGCTATTCTTGTCACTCATATAGATACTGTAAAGGATTTATGGGAGTATTTATCTGTACTTTATTTAAGAAAATATAAAATGCCTAGAATATGTGATATATCCAAATCACTTATATATAGATTAAAATAATCGGAATATGATCAACTACTTCGCTAACTTTAAGAGGCAGTATAACGATCTGAATGCTCTTATGCCAATCTCCTTTAATGAGAAGAAAATGTGAGATCGTGAATCATTAGCTATCTTGTGTTTTCTAGCTAGGCTTGACCTAACTTTGACTCTACCCAGTCCCAAATTTCAGCCGGTGCAACGATAATCTCCTTAATTAATAAATTAATTCTCTCTCATTCTCAGTGTTCATCACAATGCTTGTCATCTATTTGCCTCATAGACAAAAATGGCTTTGATAAGTCATGACTAATCTACTGTCCGACATGGTTACCAAGGAATGAACCAAAAGAGTCGTGGCCGAGATAGAAAACTCATATGTTTTCATTAGGTGGCATCGTTTATACATGGATCGAATGCTAGAAGCTATATCGCAAGCCAACAATCCCTACTAAGCTATTTGCCATAGTTGCATCTCAAAGAGTTCCTACTTTCTCACAAGCATCAATGTCCAAAACGATCAGTCTATCTACTAATAACTATTCCCATTTACCAGCTAGTCAAGCTACCTCCAACACTGCCACTCTAGTATGACTAAGGCCTCGAGTATGTTATATTATTATAAACCATGCTTTACTCTCCCTGATTCTACTTTGATTGATGGCCCTTCAATTATGGTTGTGAGAATTGGTAATGTTCCCTTAACCCCTACCATCACTCTCATCTGTATTATATTTGTTGTCATTTCCATTTAACTTATTATCTAGTGGTAAATTTATATGCAAAAATCACAGTTGTATTGTCTTTTTCTCTACTGACTATGAATTTTAAGATCTTACGACGAGGAGGATCATTGGTAGGGTCATCAAAGTTCACTCTACTGTCATTCCTTCACCACTTAAGCTTCACTTTCAAATGGATCATACTTTGTTATCATGTTTAAAGCAATTACGTCCCAGTCTTTACTCTATGTCCATTCTATTTTATGAGTCCTATCAATTTGCTAAGCATCATTGCATATAATATTATCCAAAAATTAATCAACAGACTTCTACTCCCTTGAGGTGGTTTATTTAAATATTTGGGATATGTGTTTTATGCCTTCTAAAAGGAACTTTCGTTATTTTATTACTTCTATTAATAATGTTTTCTCAAACTACCAATTTATATTTATTTAGAAGTTTTTCTGAGTAATTTTCAATTTTTTTATACTTTTTATGACAAAATTCAAAATCAATTATCTTCGTCAATTAGAACCTTCTAAAGTGATAATGCTCCTAAGTACTTGTCTACTCAATTTACTAAATTCATGTCTCACCATGGCATCATTTGCCAAATCTCTTGCCATGATATCCCGTAACAAAATGGAGCTGCAAAAAGAGAAAATCAACATTTACTAAAAGTAACTTGTGCTCTCCTCTTTCACATGAGAGCTCCTTAATTTTTCTATAGTGAGGCTATACTAACAACTTATTATCTCATTAATCGTATACCATCGATTGTAATTAAGAGTGAGATCTCGTATAGTCTTTTATTCCCTAAAACATTCTTACACTCTATCTTATCAAGAGCTTTTGGTTGTGTTATATTCGAGACATTCGACCACATCTAGTGATACTTGATGCCAAATCACCCAAGTCTATTTACCTAGGATAAACTTGTGCGCAGAAAAGGTATAGATGGTTTACCCCTAACATGGGGTGATTTCTAACACTTCATTTTGTTTTCATCCAAGTCACTTCTACTACATTGCATTGCCAAAATCCACATTGGGAGAAAATCAACCTATTATTTGTAGAGTAACTTTTATCCGTTAAGCAACAACCCTAGTATCTTCCAATATCTTGTTTTGAGAGTACTCTATTTCCGTTCCAAGACTTTTCCTGTCTATTACATCATCTATTCTTGAAGATGACCTTCTTGTCTATCGAGTCACACATCATGGCGTGTCTTCCCCCTTCCACTGCTGCCTCTATGTTGTCATTGTCTGGTGTTTGGTTCCTCTTCTGCAAATACTCATGAGTGGGCCCTTCACAATCTAATCTTCCTATCTACAGATCATACGGGTCCATCTTTAATTATTGACATGGATATTTTGATTGCATGATGAAAAGGCCATTGCAATTGCGCCAAATATCCTCTATTTGTTGCCATTTCTTATGCTAATGTTTCGCCCTCATTATTCTTATATTCGGCTTGGACTCTCTCTTATGGTATCGTAAATTGTCTTCAAAGAAATTTCTCACTCTAGTTGACAAGCAAGTATGGAGGAGGAGATGCCTGCCCTTGAACAGAATCCGTGGGACCTGGTCCCTTTACTAGTTGAAAAAAAAAAATCCATTGACTATAAAATGGATCTACACTGTCATAGTCAATCTATATAGCTCTTTAACACAATCAAAGGCCCAGTTAGTGGCTAAGGGCTATGCACAGATATATGGGGTATACTATATTAACAACTTTTGTACGATTTCTAAACTAACATTTCTATGCATTTTAATCTCTCGTGGCTACTCATCACTAGACCTTATATCAACTGGATGTGAAAAACGCTTGTTTTCCATAGTAATCTTCAAGAATAAGTTAATTTAGAGCAATCACCTGAGTTTGTTGCATAGGGAGAATCTAAATATATTTGTCTTCTAAAAGTCATTATATGATTTGAAACAGTCACCAGATGTCTGGTTTGGTAGATTTGGTGAGGTGATTATTGAGTTTGGTCTCACTCATTATAATACTGACCATTATCATTCTAATATTGGAGGCATTTTACTAATTATTTATGTAGATGATATTGTAATCATTAGAAGTGATAACATTAGTATTACCAACCTCAAGGTGTTTCTTCAAAATGATTTTCAAAATGACTTGGAAAACTTGCAGTATTTTCTTAGTATTCAAGTTGGAGGTGTTAATAAGGCAGCTTTCTCTCACAATGAAAATACACCTTAGATTTACTTTGAGATACTGGCATGCAGGATGCAAAACCGTGAGATATACCCATGGACCAAAGAATGAAGTTATCTCCAAAATATGGGGAGAGTTTTGCTGAACCATAATAGTATTGTCATTGGTTAGTAAGCTAAAATATCTTATCGTGACTTGAATAAACATTGCATTTTTCATGAGTATTGAGAGTTAGTTTATGTCCTCTCTACATGTTTCACATTGGGAAATAGTCATACATATTCTAAGGTACCTTAAATGTACACTAGAATGAGGCTTGCATTAGAGTAATTACAAACACACTAGAATGGTGAGATTCTCTTGCACTAATTGGGTCCGGTCACATTATGATCGAAAAATCTACTACAAGACACTACGTATTCATTGAAGGGAACATGGTATACAAAAAGAGCATGAAACAGAATGTAGTTGCAAGATCAAGGACTGAATTAGAATATCATTCATTGACACATATTGCATATGAAATAATCTGGATCCATTAATTACTAAAGTCACTCAAATGTGATAGTACGAGGCCATATCAACTATTGTGCAATAATCAAAAAGCAACACACATTGTGTCAAACCTAGTATTTTAAAAATGCACCAAACATATAAAGGTGGATTATTATTTTATTCATAAGAAACTTCAACAGGGCTTTGTTCAAGTCAAGCATGTTAGAACTAGTGAACAACTAGTAAATATTTTCACCAAATCTCTTTCTAATATTAGTATTAAGTATATTTTAAACATGTTGGGCATGATCACATATATATTCCAACTTAAGAGTGTTAGAAGTAGTTAGGAATTTCATGATTGGCGATTTTCGTTACTAGGTTAGCAGTCTGCTAAATATTATATTCTTACAAGGAAAGGAATGTCCATTGGCATGCAGATCACCATCATTCAATTATTTATATATATACTATTAGACTCGAGGAGTCTAAAAGTGCATAATGACCTAACTGAAGATCCATGGATATCGAGGCATGAGGAATTTTCATGCACCATAGGGTTGATTTAGCAGTTGGAAAGGGCTTGTTCCATGCTCTTGCATGCCCAACCGTGTGCCCTATGCCTAATGACACGCACACCTATAGTGGATGATAATTATAACACACTCATGCTTGTCTAAAAGCACACCCTACATCAATGCGCTCTTGAGGCGTACTCGTACATGAGTAGTAGGATATTCCACGCTTAAGGGGCAATCGTGCACTCATCCTTAATATAGATGGCGCCTCATGTGCACCTAACTAATGCACGTAGGCCAATCACTTGTGTCAGATTCTCTAACATGTTTTAACCCTAATTTTGGCTACGTACGTATATGAAATGAATAGGATTAGGGTTAAGCAGCAGTGTATGGATCGGAACCATTTTGTAAGAGAAGTTCTCTATAGTTGAGTGATTTGATTTTTGTACCAGAAATTTTCTTTCTTGAGAGTATTAAGTATTCAAATCAAGAGATGAACTTGGATCCTTAAAGTTGGATGATTTGGTGATTGATCACCATTGATATGGTTTAAGAGCCGAAAGAAGAAGATTCACGTGAAGGAGATGTCCATGAGTCTTAGATCCATTTGTCAGAGAGCAGATTTGAAGAGTTACTTCAGAAGAGTCACAAGTCTTGGGGCTATTCATAGTGTCTTGTGTTTAAATTACTAGTTCATAAGTTGAACATCTATTTATAAATTTTCCACTTATCATGGTTGCAAAAGCCCAAAAGTTTTTGTCGTTTTGGTTTTTCCACTATCATCAAAGCTAGAACTTGATTTATAATCTGCTTTCTTATTTCTAGTTGTTGTACTTGCATGTGTGATTGCATGCCCATCTAATGAGTGAAATATTTAATGAGTCATCGATTGTTGCATAACAATTTTCAATTCCACAATAATCACCTACTCACCTTTCTAGGTGATAAAGGGTCTAAACATAAGAATTTTATAATGTAAAGAGAATATTCTATTAGAATATAAGAGGAAGATACCAAATCCCCTTTGGTATATTCCTCGTAAGGGCAACTTAAAAATTTACACTATATGTATATAGCTCTATATAATGTGAATAACCTAAATCCTAATTAATGGGGTTCCCTCTTATTCTTTCTCTACCTATAATGTCCAAAAAGATTGTTGTACAGATATGGTAACACAACATATTTACGGCATTCTCTTAGCATTCAACCGTGTCTGGAGTTCTCTTGGCTTAAGATTTACTGGGCCTTCACTATGATGTGAGAAGTCATTTTCATGCTTCATATCTCACAAATCTTGCATCATTTGTCTTCAAGGTTTTTGATTTATTTCTATGTATGCGGACAAAAATTAAGGTTGCGAGTCTTGACCTTCAGATTTCAGATTTGGAGGAGCAAATATATCTTCTTTTTCATGTTCGTCTTTGCTTTGAACAAATCTTCATCTTTGAGATTCAGATTTTGTGACAGATCGTGTCCCTACCACTTATATCCGTGAATACTTGTACCAGACGTCATAGTACATATAAGTCCATAAATATATCATTATTATATACAGGATTCATCCAACCCCATATGACTTGGATACGCGTCAAATTCTTTAGAGATGCTATTAGGGACCAAAATTTATTACCATAAAATTTACAAAAGCATAACTAATAACCACAGAAATTTGTGGAAGCGCAACCAAATGATCAACACCAGATGGTATAAATACATATTCATTTATTACAAGATGGAGTACATTTCTAACATCAAAATTACAATTCATTATTGTCCGATCCTAATCACCTTTGGCTGCACCACTCTGATCACCAGATACTAACTTATACTTTCCATTTGAGGGGTTAGGAAAAACGATAAGTGAGTGAGCCAAATACTCAGCAATACACAAATAAGCAAAAACACGCATATTTTTATACTCAAAATA
>JAOVVI020015702.1:0-10335 GCA_028571085.2 Nepenthes alata
AGCCTAGCGTCTCATTTTTATACTCAATTCTTCACAGTAAGATGGTGAACACTAGGGTACAAGCCAATGCCCCAGCAAGAGATGCCGTTGTCTGCGACGACGACCCCTCAATGGGTGGCTGCGCAAATGTCCGTCCAGAGCCCAACATCCACCGCCTAGCAGCGGACATGGGCGACATGAGGTTGATGATCCAGGCCCTTTGCAACCGGACGGGCATACCATAGATGGGGGTTGCTGCTCTAGTATCCTAGGCGTCCTCCTCCAGGCGGGGAAGGCGTTGCGTAGGTGCCCCCAGGAGAAGATCAGACCGGCCTGACTACGCCGGGGCCCAGGCGGCCTTCAGCAACAGGGCCTAGTCTGTGGTTGGAAGACACCCTAGCTAGGACGAGCGGGAGGAGAGTCCAGAGCGGTGTAACTTCCGTAACTCTCATAGCGAAAGGTCGACAGTCGCAGACTCTAGTAGTTGGCGGCTGCCCTGCGCGGAAAGTCGCCACAATCGACAAGCTCAGCAGCACCAGCAGGGTCACACGGAACTCCACGACATCATTAACGCGCGGAGGAGTGAGTTCGACCTACCAATGGAGGAGAATGCGAAAGTACTTTGGGATCTCCTGCACATGGAGAAACCCGCACGGTCCTCCGCCGACCTGCGAAGGTCACCCTTCTCCGTGGATCTCCAGTCTCAGCCGTTCTCGAACAAGTTCAAGATGCCTGTACTTAAAGGGTATGGCGAGAGTAAGGAGTCGATGGATTACCTCAATTGCTTCCGTACTTGCCTGTCCCTTCAGGGAGCAAGCGAGGCCATGATATGCAAATGTTTCCCTGTCACCCTCAAGGAGGACGTGTTGCTTTGATTCTATGGCCTCCCGCTAAACTCCATCCACTCCTTCGACGAGCTTGTGAACTGCTTTCTGAGTTAGTTCGCCTCCAGCCAAAGGGAGGAGAAGTAGTCGTGGCACCTGGTCCGCCTCCGCTAGAGGACGGAAGAAAGACTAAAGCAATTCCTCAACCGCTTCATTGCGGAGGCACGTAGGATCCCCCAGCTCTCTGATGAGCTGAAACTCAATGCCTTTGTTGTCACGTTGGCAGCAGGGGACTTCTTCAAACACCTGTTGCATCAGCGCCCTCAATTCTCTTGGAAAGCAGAAGCCATATCCCGAGCCTACATCTCAGCGGAGGAAACCAACGAGGCAAAGTGTCCCGAGCGTGTGGACAGCCCTCCGGAGTTTCCCTGATCTACCACCGGCAAGAAGAGGGATGGCGACAGTAGCCGCTTTCAGCAGCGTCGCAAGCAACCACGTCCTTCGTCGGGATCGAGGAAGAAACTCGGGCCAACGTCATTGACTCCTCTAAACAATACCCGCGCAAACATGCAGATGCAGATTCAGGACGAAAAGTTCTTCAAGTGGTTGAAAGCGCCGAAGGGCCCGAGTGGCTGTGACCAGACGAAGTTCTGCCAGTATCACTGCTGCCTCGGACATTCTATTGAGAACTGTCGGACCCTATAGTAGGAAATAAAATACCTGATTTGTTGCGGATACCTTAAACGGTTCGTGAAGGGTTCAGGGCAGGCCCCCACTGCTAGAAGGCGAAGCAAGCAAGCCTCCTAGGAACCGTACGGCCACTGGTGTTATCAATATGATCTCAACTGCGCTGGCCAAGAGCAGCAAGCCGACACAGCTTAAGCAGACTTCTAGCAGTAAGAGAGCAAAGATAGGGGATAGGAGTGATGCCATTAGTTTTAGTAGCGACAATATGGTTCATGTAACCTTCCCCCATTCTGATCCCCTTGTTGTATCCGCCCTCATTTCAGATGGTACGATTGACTATCAATTGAAACGGGTCTTCGTCAATAGTGGAAACTCTCAGAATTTATTGTATCTTGCTGCCTTTTTTAAGCTTGGATTGAAGCGAAGCCAAATGAAAGCGGCTGATGGCCTTCTATACTGCCTGGACAACGAACATGTACCGATACAAGAAATAGTCCAGCTGGAGAACACGATGGGAGCTTACCCACGCATCGCAACGCGAGAGCTAACGTTCGTCGCCGTCGATCTGCCGTCTGTTTACAACGCCATCTTGAGTAGACCCTTTGTCATGGTCTTCGGGGCTGTTACTTAGATCCTACATCTAAAGATAAAGTTCCCAACCCTGTACGACGTAGGAGAGGTGCTCCGGGACCAGATGATGGGACAGACGTGTTACATGTCCCAAGTCACTCCAGCAGTGCCAGATCTCCGCAATGAAGCCACGCTGTAATAAGCCCAGTCAGGAGAAGCAACCGAAGTAATTCCTTAGAATCCTGCCGAGCTAGAGAAGTGCGTACATGTGGGTATCTCTCTCTCTCGGGCTGACCGTGATTGACTAATCACCTTTCTGCGGAAGTGCTCTGACGTATTCGCATGGATCCCTCCCGACATGCCCGGGATACCGACCGGAGTAATGGTTAACAAGTTGGGCCTCGATGCTGGCCGTAGGCCCCGTGCAGTAGAAGCGGAGGGACCATTCCTTCGAGAAGCTAATAACTATAAGGGAGGAAGTGAAGAGGCTGATGGATGCTGGGTTCATTAAAGAAGTACAATATCCATACTGGCTATCCAACGTCGTTCTTGTGAAGAAGAGCAACGGGGAGTGGCGGATATGCGTGGACTTCACTGACGTAAATAAGGCCTACCCGAAGGACAACTTTCCTCTCCCTCGGATCGATCAGCCGGTAGACTTCACGTCCGGACACGAGCTCCTGAGCTTCATGGATGCCTACTTAGGTTACAACTAGATCGGGATGCACCTGGACGATGAGGAGCACACATCTTTCATGATAAACCAAGGGACGTACTGCTATAAGGTGATGCCCTTTGGCCTCAAGAACGTCGGAGCAACCTACCAGCGCCCGTGAACAATATATTCGAAACTTAGATTGGTCGAAAACTAGAACATGTGCTTAGAGTCGAAAACTAGAAAGTTGATCGGTTGGCTAAGGACGCAGCTGCAGGCTCTCTGGAGCAGTACGCCAGGGACTTGTGAGAAATCCTGGCCGTACCCAGTGTTGACGTCTCAGACTAGGAAGTGCTGCAAATTGATGAGGGCGACAACTGGAAGGCCTTGTACCGAAAGTACCTGACGGATGGAACATTGCCCGGAAATGCCGATGAGGTCAAACGGATCAAGAAGACCGCAGGCTGGTATACGATCCTCGATAAGAGGCTATACAAGCGAGGATATTCCACTCCTTACCTAAAATGCCTGACTCTTGAGGAAGTAGAGTACGCCCTAAGCGACGTCCACTTTGGCATATGTGGCTCGCACATCGGGGGAAAAAACCTCACATTCAAGATCATGCGGTAGGGTCTCTTCTCGCCCACAATGAAGCGAGATGCATTGAAATTCGTGAAGAAATGTGGAAGCTGTCAAGTCTACGGATCCATGACGCACCTTCCACATATGGAGCTATGCAGCCTTCAGTCCCCATGGCCATTTGCACATTGGGGCCTCGACATCCTCGGAATGCTACCTCTGGCTTCCAGACAAAGGAAATTTCTCATCGTTGATATTGACTACTTCACCAAGTTGGTAGAAGCAGCCCCTCTGGCTTGAATTACCGAACAGAATGCGATAGAGTTCTTCCGTCAAAACATCGTCTGCCGTTTTGGGATTCCCGTGGTCATAGTGACTGACAATGAAATCCAATTCACCGGCAAGCGATTCACCAAATACTGTGCAAATCTGCGTATCAGGCTGGTACATACGTCTGCGGCATATTCTTAGGCAAATGGGCAAGTCGAAGTCACTAACCGCACGCTGCTGCATGTATTAAAGACTAAGCTGGAAGATGTAGGGGGCTCGTGGGTCGATGAGTTACCTTCAGTACTCTGGTTGTATCGAACAACCCTGCGGGAACTAACGAGAGAGACGCCCTTCAGTCTCTGCTACAGGGCTAAAGTCGTGATCCACGTTGAAGTTGGGATACCCTGCCTGCGGGTTGAATGTTTCGATATGGCCACGAACTTCCAGAGACTTAGATAATGCCTTGACCTGCTCCCAGAAGTTTGAAACGCTGCCCGCCTAAGGACCGTAGCCTACTTGCAGCGTATCACATGATACTACAACAAGCGAGTGAAGGCACGCCCGCTTGAGGTTGGAGACCTGGTCTTCCGGAGTGTAGGGGCCGTAGGAAAAGCCGCAAGCAGGAACAAACTTTCCCTTGGCTGGGAAGGCTCGTTCCTCATCTCCGTGATCCTCCCGAGCAGAACATACAAGCTACGCGCTGAGAACAAAAAATTGGTCCCTTGGACCTGGAACGCCATCAACCTAAGAAAATACTATCAGTAACGTAGCGTTGGCCCAGGTAAGACATACACGCACACCATGAGGAATGTCTGTATATGCATTGTGTTTTCATTTAATAAAATTAATCATTCCTGTTAACCTGTATTTTCATTCATGTGAGTGTTTGCGTGCATGACATTCCAAAAAAAATAAAAAACAAAATTACCTGGACTGCCCCTAAGTCGAGAGGACTATCGTCCGTTCGTAAAATGAGGCCTTGGCTCCGTGCCAAATGGCACGAAAGCGACCACCTCAAAATCTCGAATCCGCATTGAACTGCCCTAAGCGGCCCTTTATGCGTTGGCTCCGCGCCAAGCGGCCCGAAAGCGGCCACCTTAAAACCTCAACCTCGTGTCGAGTGGCCCAGAGTGGCCCCAAACCTTGGCCTCGTGCCAAGTGGCCCACTAGAGGTCTCGTTCGAGCGTCAACCATACGTCGAGTGGCCCAAAAGCGGCCACATTCGGACTTTGACTCCACGTCGGAAGGGCCCTGAGTGGCCCGCTAACTTGGCTTTGCGCTGAACGACCTGAAAGCGGTCACCACCAAACCACGGCTCCACACTGTAGGGCCCATGCGGCACAGAAAACCATGGTCCTGAACCAAATGACCCAGGCGGTCAAAACACCAGGTCTAGGGGCTTTTGAAGTCCTTAACTTACGGCCACTAAAACTTTAGGGGGCAAAAATCGCAGGCGTGCGGCGACTTTCTCCCGAAGAAGATAGCGCCCTCGGTCTACAATGGTCGTGGGCTAGGACCGTGCGCATGATAGCGATGACGCCCTGAGCGAGGGATTAGTACCTAATGCAGGGATTAGTACCTAATGCAGGTATCGTGTACGAAAAGGCCTAAACCCTCTAACTTCTGTTATACTAGTCTAGGTGCTGAGGTCAAGGCTTGCTACTTTGCTGTCCCGCTGATCCGGATTGTGATGCCTTTGAGGTTTACCATTTGCTATATGGGAGTCAGAATTATGGTTCCCCATTACTTGATTCAAATGTGGATCATTGTCAGTCTCCATCATTTTAAGGACTTCATCCATTTTGTTGCTATGTTCTTGTAGCATTGCATGTGTTTTTAATTGTATTGTGTCCATGCTGTCTTGTAATTTCTGGTTTGGCATTTCAGAAGCTTTTTGTTGCCTTTGCTTTATGTGATCTTTCATTTTTGTTTTTGTTTTTAGGGCCATTGTTGATAATAAATAGGGACGGACATTAATGTGATTGTAGATTAATTCCTAGGAATTGAAGTTTCTCTAATACCAATTTGTGATGAACCAAAGATGGTTGGTTGATCATAGATAGAATTCTGTCTGCAGATGGTGTAAATTAAGAGGAATTTTGAGATAAGGATTTTAGACTGGGGAAGAAGAGAGACAGGGTAAGGAAGAGAGGAGAAACTTCATAAAGAAAAGGGAATTCTTTGAATTCTGTTCTATACTTTTGTGGTGCATTACATGTCAATGTTGTAGGTTTATAGTATTAATTAATTCTACAATTGATGTAACAAGCTTTTAATAGTGGTGCAACCGCCTAACTATTTGCTGTAGTTGTTAACTGCCTGAACCACTTCTGTTATATTGATCGGATGCGGAATTGGAGGCTTGTTGCTGTTGATACTGTGTTGTACTACTGATGCAAAGTTCTGATGCCTATTGTAGCCTTGATTGGTTGATTGTGAATGTTTACATCTCTTGAATGATCTTATCTAGATGAGAAAGTGACATTTGATTCTTAGCAAGCTTAGTGATTATATGACCAACTTTGAAGTGTTGAAAAATAAAAGGAAAAGGGAAACATCTGTCGTACATTTTGTCATCATATGTTTGCTTTGAAACGCTGTGAAAAGATATGTTATTGAAATGCTTAGTATCAGAATATCTGAACGAAGAGTATACAATAACTACACGATGACATCTTGGGGAAAGATGATGAAATCGATGTTTTGGAAATGGTGATTGGATAGCAAGATCAGCAAGTATATTTTCTAGAAACTGAAGTCAATCAGCTTGATAATTTGTTGCATGAGGAGTTGCTCGTCTTGCATTATAGGTACAGAGAAGAATATGTATGACTGAAAAGCAAAGGTTTCTGTAACATTTTGAATAAAATATCTATCAAGGAATCCTTTTGGCCCTTCAATGTGCTTCCAGACACCAATACTTTTATGGACTTTCAAACATGGGAGGATTGTGAGAAAAGCTACAAGCAATGCAAAGAAGAATCAATGTAAAACTGGAGCACATCTAGGAAAAAGCCATGCTGCTTTGGCATGTATTAGATTGTGAGGCATGTTAAAACGAAATCCTGTGTGGTTCTCTATACACCTACATTCTATTGCTTGGCCCTGTAGCATGTAAAAATAAAAAAAGAACTCTGCTTTTGGATCCTATTGACTTGATATTATAATTATGACTAACTACTAAGTAATGTATTTCTTTCAATTGAAATCACATTATTGAATAACTTCTTGGCTAATGCCCACTGGCAATGCAGGTAGCCTGTCAGTGACATTACATTCAATTAGATATGGGAACATTTGCTAAGTTGGCAAATACCATGCACGGTAAGTGAATGTTCTCTTTCTTCCCTCTCTGTGGCTATACAGTTTAAATACATTGGTTTTTATATCATGTTATTATTTATCTATGTATATGTCACCGCATGTCTTAAACAAATCTACGAGATTCATAATATTTGGTGCCAAATTTACATATATCATACCTTTTTTAGAACAATCATATGTAGGGGAAGCATGAAATGAAGGAATCATCAAGCTCCAGAGCTTACCTCCATCTAGAGCTGAAATAATCCAACTTCTAGCTGAAATTAAGTCAAGGAAGGTGGTTGAATTTACTTAGAGCTCATGATTAGAGATGTGTTTTCTTTGCTCTTCGCCTTGCACAATGTTGTTGCTTCGAGGGAGTGGGCGGTTGGACTTTGACTGAGGGACCTTTAAGTTTCTAGGGTTCCCAAGATCTTCAATCATGCAGAGAGAGAAAAAAGGTTTACTGATGGAGAGAATTGTAGGATGTATCGGCCTATACTATTGCTGAAAATTGGTTGTAATAAGAAATATTTGTCTCTTGCCACAGTTTTAAATATGCAAAAGTTAGAGTTAATAGGTGTGAAATTTTTTTATCGCTTCATATTCTTTAACCCGATTAGTTGTGTTGGAATGTTTTGTGAGCTCGAAGCTCACTGTTTGTCTGTCTCAAATTTTTTATGCTTGTTTTGTTTTAGAATTTCGTAAGTTCTTTTAAACATCTTAAGAATATGTCATGAAATTTTCAGAGAAAATTAGTAAAAGATAGACATCTTTAGAACTAATTTAAATCGTAATGCACTTCCTACTCTCTTGATCCTACCTCTATGGTTGTCTCTGCCCCCCAACACACATATGTTTAGTACATGCTAGCATATCTTTTTTCTTTACATAAATCTTTTCGGAACTGATCTACAGATTAGAAGAAATCTCTAAAAGAATATAATTGCAATATTGCCTTACTACAATTATTTCATAAATGTAAACAATTGTAGGCTAAGGGACATTGTATTGTGATTTTGTCCAATGTTTGAGTAATTTGGCGCCATAGGACTCAAATCATTCAATCCCATGGCAATTGCCTCCAATCGTATAACTTTGGATTTCTAACTTGAACAAATCATAGGATTTCTAACTTGAACAAATTATAGGTCAATTTGCTTATGAGAGTCCAAGGATCTTTAGTGCTACAACATGGGGAAGAATGCTGCTTGACAAAATAAAGAATTTGGAGATGGAGTTTGAAGTAGAGGCCCTTGTTTCGAAGTAGTGAAGTCGAGCAGTGGATTGTCAAATTGGAGGAAAAAATTGATATACTTTCAGAAAATTGTGGTCATATTTCTTATCTATTTTAGTTAAATTTTAGAAGGTAGAGGAAACATGCATCATAAATTGTGGGCAAGCTAGCCGGCCGCAATAAGCTCTCCCCTAATTGGGAAGGGCCTTTACTTGTCTCCGCTGTCCTACGAAACGGAGCATACAAACTCTGGAGCCAGGACGGGAAGTTGGTCCCGCGAACGTGGAACGCGATCCACCTTAGACACTACTTCCAGTAAAAGGCACAGGTGCGTATTTGCATTATTGTGTGTACGCATTCGCTTGATTGTTTTAATTCGCTAAAATGAGTGTTCCTTAGCATATTTCCTTCCCTTCCTGTGTGCATACATATATATATATATGTGTTTACTTTGTAGGTTATCCGATCTAGATTGCCCCTAAGTCGGGAGGGCCTCACCCTCTCGTTAATAAACCCTGGTCATCCATGTGGCCCATAAGCGGTCGAACATGAACCTCGGTCATCCGAGCGGCCCATTAGCTATTGTATTTAAACCCTGGTCATCCAGGTGGCTCGTGAGCGGTCTAGTGTGAACATCTATCATTCGAGCGGCCTGTTGGTGGTCGTATTAAACTCTGACTATCCAGGCGGCTCGTGAGAGGTCGAATCTAAACCTTGGTCATCCAAGTGGCCCGTCAGCAGTAAAAATCTTGGGGGGCTAGCGCAGCATGCGCAGCGACTTCCTCTACGAGGAGATAGCGTGATCAGTCAATGATGGTCAAAGGGAGAAGACTTATTCTCCAATGCCAGCCGCCCAAGTCAACACTTAAGCAGCGCCGCCAGGTTTCACTCACAAGCCGCCGCTACTAGGCTGGTTAACACAACCGCTTACAAAAAGCCTACGGACCTTACTCCTTTGGCAGCATAACAGTGGCCGCCAGACAATTGAGTTGGTCGTCCAGTGCAACAGATATGCAGACACAAAAGCAGTAAAGATGGATGGACACGAAGTTAAAAAATTTTCATTTTATTGTTTGTAAATATGTTACAAAATACATCAAATGTACATAAATACAAGGGAGGTCCCAAAAATGTACAACACAAGAAGCTACGAGGGCAACAGAGGCCTTTGACTGTCATGAGGCTCCCCTACGAGGCTGTCTCTACGCTGTGCCGACCTGTTGGATAAATTGATGAGGTCAACGGGGAAGTCGGGATCGACCAACCGCACAATGTGCCGACTGATGTTGACCCATTCCAACAGCCGTGCGAGCATCATACCCTCAACCTCGCGTGGGCGGATGCGGAGACTCAAGTCATTCTCTAAGGTTGCCATCTGCTCAGCAAGTTGATCGATACGCACTCTGGCTCGTTCGTTCTCTTCTTTCAAACGGGGCAACCTCAGCCTTTACGTTTGTGTTCTTCGCTTTAACACCCGCCAGAATAGTTTCTAGGGCGGCTGTCTCCTCACAGTGCTCCGCCCCCGAAGCCGCCAACTTAGCGTCTAGCCAGGCGATCTCCGCCTCCCTGTCGGAGATCACCCGGTCTCGCTAGTCCATCACCTTGATAATGGCAGCAACCACCTTCGACTTCTGCAAAAAAGACAAACGAAAAACAAGTTAGAAATCCTAGAAGGAGAAAGTATGTAGGAGGCATCACAAAGAATTGTACCTCCCAGACTATCCCCTTGGGCCTCTCAGGCCTGGCCTCCAGACCTGGCTTAGGCGGCGATGGGCCGGAAGCGATGCCCTCTCTAGCGAAGCTGGCAGCAGCCTCCTTTAGAATCTCATCCAGGAGCCCCTCATCAGCATCATCCGCAGCAATAGTAGGCTCCCCGACTACAGCCTCCGCAGCAGCTGCCGGAGGATCAAGATCCACCACTGGCTCCACAGCAGGCGCCTCCATGAATGGAGAGCCAACAGATTGCTCCTGCGCCTCCACCGGCCACTCACAGGCTGGCTCTGTAAAGGACTCCGTTTGCACCGCTTGACGAACCTCCTGCGGCGCGGGCTGCGCCGAGATAACACTTTCTCCACTGGCCTCCGGCAAGTTTTCGAAGGATTTCTCCATTCCTGTGGTACTGCTAGGGCCGCTGCAGATCCCGACGGCGACGTAATCGGGCCCCGAAGACGACGAGGAGGGCGTCTCCAACACCATCCTCTTGGGCCGCGGACCGATAAAGTCATCGTTTG
>JAOVVI020015703.1:0-11101 GCA_028571085.2 Nepenthes alata
GAGAGGGAGACGGTGCTGCAGTCGAACATCTAAGCCATCACTATCTATGTATTATTTATTTATTTATTTATTTATTTATTTATTTATTTTGTGTTACAAAACTCTATCTTGTTTCTACTATAGTAATCATAAATGGCTAAATAACTATTTATATAATCTTTATTTAATGTCATTTTAAAAAAATTAAATTTATATTAATTTAATTTAATAAAATAACATTTATAACAGATAAAATATACAAAAATTATTTTCTAATTTTAATTTTATAACATTAGATTTAATAAAAAAAATTATACGTTAAAATTAAAATGCAAAGATATTTATTTTATATTTTATATTTATATAAGTCGTTATGATAAATGCAGTTAAACTCTAATACTGGATGTTTTTCAATTCTTTTGTTATTTGTTTTATTTTTAATCTTTATTTTTTAATTTACTCCTAACTTTTTATTTTAAAATTAATTTTATTTTATATACAAACTGATTCAAATTGGTGGTATTTTACATTACGTAGTAATACAAATACAACACCAAAAGACTAACAATAATAAAATAGAAATATATATCCGATTTTTTTGATAAATAATTAACATGTATAAATATAAAATATGTATACATTAAATCTTAACATATAAATAATTTTTAAAAAGGAAATTTTGAATGCTATTTATTTAATGTTTTCCTTTATAAATATAATTTTAATGAATAGTATTAGTGTTGCATTCCATGAATTCAGATTTTCTTATGTATTAGGGGCCGCAAATCGGATATTCGTGTTTGGACGATCTGATGTTAGTTCGATCTTCATAGCCTTGAACTTGAACCCTCTGCAGCACAATTAGAAACGAGATGTCAAATAACGGAAAAAATTGCTCCCACCATATATCTTCCGACGCTCAAATCAGATATCTTTCTAAGATAATAGAAAGAAGTAAGGAGAATGCGTAGATACGTGTATCGATGGATTGAGTGTTTGAGTGCGCTCGATTGATGGACCGCTTAGAGGCACCCGATTGAGGGGCGTCTTTAGATGTGCTCCCTATTGAGGGGCGTCTTTAGATGTGCTCCTTATTGAGGGGCGTCTTAAACGGTCAGAGTGTTCTTAAAGGATGGTCAGGCACTTGAATGAAAGTTTCCGTAATTGGATATCCCTTAGATGGACTCCTAAGGGGTTTTACCACTTGGTAGGAGAGATAGCTCGGGGACAGAATAAAGTCTATCATCCTTGTCTCATCCTTCTTTGGCCTCTTCTCTTTCTTTTTCCCTTGAGGCTTCTCTCTTTTGCTGGTATCAAAATGATATTTATAGAATAGGCATGCAGTTTTAACCGTCTACTGAATTGTCTCCCACGAGCAACTGTCGGGGCCACCCGTGGCAACCGCCGGTGCATAAAACGAAGTGGTTGAGCAATGTTTCTTTCCGAGTTGGGCTTACTGAACCCATCAATAACTATCAATCATCTTTAATATGTCTAACAACAAAATTGTATAACCTAAACTAGGAATCCGATCAGAGATATAAGAAAAGACGAAATGTCAGAAAGTCCACAAACTCAAATACTGTTAAAAAGGCCTTTTGATGATAAATTCCTAAGATATGCAATATATCTGAGCTGTTTAAAATATCTGATTATCAAATGGACAGAAACAACACACGAGCAGTCATTATTTATGTAAGTAGGGTCCGCAATAATTATCACACTGTATTTATATCAACAAAATTACTGTAAATTAGAAGTCAATGAATCAACTAACAGTTTGAAGTCTCCCCACTAAATTCATGATCATTGTAATGGCAATAAGGATCCGAAAATAGGCCCAAGCCTTTATATATAAGAGGCTCACCGGCCGAAATTCAACAAGTATAAAAACATGCCAATAAGTGCTTTAGTCTAAATTCAAGCATAAACACTAGCGTAGCAAGGTTCAAAAATTTTTGAATAATAGTTTAAGGTAGAAGGCCTCTCATCTCCTTTTTCTCCTTAAAATGAAAACATGAAAAGTCAGTTTTGAGATATTTTAACTAAGAAAATATTATTATCTAACTTGAAAAAGCATTTGAGATCCACTCTTCCTTGTCATTCTTCGAGGACTCCTTTTAAGATGCAGAACTTAATCTCTAGAATTACGCATGCTTTTTTCTTCACCTGAAACCGTCACTCCTGCTATAAAAGAGTTATTCATTCATCAACCATTCATATTCTAATTTAGTCAGCGTAATATTGATACGAGCTTTGAAGGACAGTGTGATGAAATTTCCTATTCCTATGAACTCTTATTTATATTTGTGGTTAACAAGATTCGCTCCATGGCTTGCTTCAAAGAACCTCAAGTCGAATCCATTTTTTGAAATAATCTCTATTGGGTAAATTATATAGTAAACCTATTCAGTCTCGATTTGGAACAATGTCCCTAGAAGCAAAGGAGTATGCCTGTGTGTTTCGACGTAGACACTAAAACAACCAAATTTTCTTCTATGGAAGATAGCCAAAGTATGGTTGAACAATCGACATGATACATTTGCTCACATCTTCGGCGAATGTCATAATTTATAGGAATATTTTATGGTATTAATAAGAGGATGTTGAGTGAAAGATTTGCCAAACCTATTAAAACCTCAAAATCACGGTAGAGAAGAAAAATGTTGAACAAAAAATTATGATCTCAAGAAAACAATATGTTACTTTGGTAATCAAGTGTACATCGATACAAAATATAGCTGAATAGATAGTGCCCATTTTGAAACCCGCATCTGATAGGCGGTGCACTAAGCTTTATCCATCTAGTCACGAGAACAAATTTATACAATAATTGATTACTATACCTTTTGTTTAAATTTATGATGAGGTAAAAATAATAATGTGTATACACAAATTATTTTACACAATAAATGATATAAGGATTAATATGTGAAAAACCCTTTTACAAATATAGGAAAAAACCACATGACTTTCTATCAAAAATATCTGAATTATATGTATGTATTTTCTGTTATAATAAACGATACAAGTAATATAGGATATGAGAGAAAATGGGGCACCACAACTGGCAAAAATATTATGTATAATAACTAGAATAATAATATATTCGAGGTTAATGAAAAATAAAACATAATTTGTAGCCTAAATAGATGATAAAATCTTCCAATTTGTCTTCTCTCTTCCTATATTTTCCCCTCTTGGTCAATTTTTAAAATGTTTTAAGTCTGACATATAAACTGACTTAAAAATCAATTTCTCTTTTATAGTGAGTCTAGTTACTTGTAAACGTAAGAAAATTGACTATTGGATTTCATAGTTACAATTCAAATGCCATAACCCTTCCAACAACAATATATATACATATAAGGGTATAAGATTTAGAATGGAGTAACTCACACTAATAAATTTCCCTTTATAATTTTATAGGGACCATCACCATCCCGTCAATACCTTGACACACTTTAAGTTCTCCCCTTACACTGCTTTAGTAATCATATTAGACCAATTATCATCAGTTTTAACTTTATCAAATTTCAACAACTCCGAATTAAAAATATTTCTTACTCAGTAATATCTCACACCAATATGCAATGTTTGAATCCAATTAAAAATTAATTACATATTAAAGTCATATATTTAGTTTAGCTACAATGACTTTTAAAATACGCCAAAAACTTGTATTGAAGCCTACATTTTTAAATAAATTTAATTTACCTTTTTTTCTGATAATATAACAAAACAGAAAAGATACGTAGATACATAATTTAACACACTATACTATTGCAAATACTAACACGCTTCTCCGGCTGCTATTTGATCGTGCTAAAATATATATTATATCTTCTTGGGCAGTAAGTTAAGTTTTGATCGTAATGTTTAGTGTTAACCATTGAATTTTTGCATGATACCATATGAACCCCTAGAAACACAGAAAGTGGCCAAACTTACAATTCTAGAGGCATGTGTTTGGCCAAACCTCTAGCCTGGAGGATCTCCAATGCTCCCTTTGAGTTGTCACAGGAGCATCCTCCTCGTGTACATTCTCCAACATGCACCACTAACACCGTCTATTTTCCAAATTCATAAGATCTTTGTATCCCTTTTTATGAGCTCTTGGCAGCCTTTTAAAATCGCTAGCTTCAATATATGAGCTATTGGCGTTGCTCAAGGATGTTCAGGGCATAGATATTTTAAGAAAATTAATAGAAACAAAAAAAGATAGCCAAAAAGAAATAGATACCCAATAAAATTCTAGAGCAGATGATGTTTGCGGCATAAAAATTAGAGTAAAACAGAGCATTGGGTATAAGAGAATTGAGAGATCGTGATTTATGGATTTCAGGGGTGACTTTTTCTTTTTCTTTTGGTTCTTCTCAATTCAAAGGTTGAAAATAAAATCACAATGCCAATGATCTGATTTTGGCACCACGTTACAGGTAGAAGTCAAAGTATCGAATTCCAAATCAACATCTATTTCATGCTTATTTAGCACAAAGAAAAATATCATTTCAGATTCACTCAGCTTTAGAAATGATTTTAATTCAGAAATTAGATAACACCCATTCACAAAAATGTGAACTCAGCAGGAACTAATAAAAGAGCTTCATAAAAAGGAGAACTACAGAAGGATGTTCAGGTACATTGATCTGGAACACCTCTTGGGGACATAATTTTCTTGTATCTTAAATATCTTAATGGAAGAGGGAACGGGAAATAAGGCAATAAATTTTCTTCTTTTTTTTTTTTTGAAGGGGGGGGGGGACAGAAAAAAAAGTATAGTCCCGATCGATATCATTCATCACCATCAAAAATCTCATCACCACAAAATAAAGAGGCGATCAAAAGAGTTCCAAACCTCCACATGGATGATTTAAGACGTAATCGGTATGCTCTGAACGGCACAAAACGGAACATCAAATGGCAAAGACGTTGAGAACAAGGAGAATGATGAAACAACCAAACGGCTTCATGCTAACTCCAAGGAATGATGCAATAATGACAGAACCAAAGCATTTCAATCTTGCAAAACCGCAACAAAACTTGGGCAAGTACGATACACTTCCGTTGAACAAACAGTGAACTGCTATCCTCATCACCATCACTGGCAAATGTACGGGATCTAGAAATACTGAACACAGCTTCTTTAACATCTTGAATTAGTCGTTACTTTGGCGAAGCATCTTTCTTCAAAAAACCCGCCTTTTTGGGATGCAAAGCTTTAGGATCCAGGGGAATGGTCCCAACTGTTAGGTGGTCAGATGATCCATGAAACCCATTGACTTGGACTGGCATGGAGCCCACTGTTACAGTACCAACAGATGGAGCTGCCCCTGAGCATTTATGTTCAATCTTCTTAGGGTTGATGGTAAGTGAGCCAATCGTTATGGTATGCACGCTGACACTGCCGCTACCACCACCGTCATTTACTTCCATTCCATTGTGCTTAGCAACTGCTGCAGCAGCAATTGACTTGTCACCAACATCGCTCAAAGAAATCTGCTCAGTGGCAGATTCTGTAATCTTTTCTGAGCTAGTTAAGTTATTTGTAGTCTTCCCATCCTCTTTAATTGGCAAGTAAACCAGAGAACCAACCTTGTCAGAAGGCTCAAACGGAAGAGCATTAGCTTTGGGAAGTAGCCAAGCTCTCTCATCCTGCATGATTCGCTGTCGATGCTCATAATACATAAAGTCATCTAATATAGAGGTCTTTGACAAGTAGTTTTTAAATATTTTTAGCATCTCCATTCCTTTCTTGTACATTATCTGCAAATAGAACATTAAGTAGGTTAAGATTTGAACATCCCCTTCTAAAGTTATGAATATGCCCAGTTGTAAACACTCACATTCATATCACCAAGAAGCTATGCACATCAAAATGTCGGCCATAAAGCTCACTCAACATTTGAGACAATAGAGGTTTCTTTTTAGCAAAGCCTTTTCTCATTAGATTAAATAGATTCAAAAGGATGGATAAGGCTTAAAACCAGAAAGCATTCAGATAATGGCATGATGGTAAAGACTGAGTATTAAAAGTTAAAAGCTAAGAGACGGTAATACTGCATTTTCAATTGCAAAATTAAACACGTTCAACAATTTGACTTCTATGTTTCCTCAAATTATAGGTCAAACCTCAAGATAGTTAATTCACAAGCAATACTAGGGATAGCAAGAGATAATGGCAAGAGACAAGTTGCATCCTCAAACAAAATGGAAGATTAATGCAATTGCAGAATCCCTCCTAGCCAGCATGGCCAGCTAGCAAGCCCTCTTCTGTTCTTTTTTCTTCTTTCTCTCCTCCTCAAATATACCTTCTTCTCTTCCACTCCTCAACTATAGCTGCTTCTCTTCCACTCCATTAAATCCTGCACCAGCGAACCTCAGAGATGTCCCCTTGCCCTCCATTTGTTTCTGTCATGTAGTCATCTCAGGACATGTCTTAGCCTTAAGCTAAAGTGCCAGGGACACCATTTGCTTTGGAGAGCCATAACCTTGGGTATCCTGCCATATGATATTGTTAATCCAGGCCTAGAAAAGTTCGAGGCCTACCAGAATTTGACCCAGACTGTTGACCCATCTGGCCCTGGTGAAAATCCAGGGAGTCAAGGTTGCCTGTTGTAAATCCCCAACATCAGAAAACAGCCCTCCCTTTCCACCATCCTACTTCCAGATATTGCGGTTCACCAGTTATGAGGACTGCAACCGAGTCATGGTAGTCGGTTGTAAATCTTCAACACCAGAGAACAACCCTTGCTTTCCTCCCCCTACTTCCAGATATTGCGGTTCACCGCTAGCAGGGGTTGCTCTTACAGGGGCCAATAAATGAAAGTCCACTCTTGTTGGATATTTCATGGAAGAAAAACTTGGCCTCTCCTGTTGTAGAGAAGATTACTAGAAAACTATGGGCTAATTGTAGATCAAGCAGATCCTTGTAAACAATATGGAATTATACTTCTTTTGCTTTGAATACCAGACAGATTTACTTCTGAGTGCTTGAAGGCCAGATTTGATTGCCGCCAAGAGCAAGAACATAAAAGTTTCCCACTTAGGTGGATCTTTACAGCATTCCCAATCCCCAGGAATATTGGACTCCTTCCAGCCTAAGTCATGTTGCAAGTGCACTTGGTAGGCCCCCTTTTGTGGACTACTTGACGGAGAATCATGAAAGGGTTAGGAATGCAAGAATGTCTATCGAGGTTGGGGTTGATGTTTCATTGCCCAAGAAATTTGATCTGACTATGGGCAAGCGCTCAGCCAGAGGTATTGAAGACTCAGTAGAGAGAGAACCATTGGAGACCTCAAACATGCTCAAGCTGTAGAAGTTTTGGCCATTCAAAGGATAACTGTGTCCCTCCGGTGAGGAACAGGAGCAAGGAAGGACACGACTTATATCGAAAAGTCCGCTATTCCTGTTAAGAGCATCAAAAGGCCATGAATATCGGCCAACAGAGCCCATCCAGTACATAGATAAGGAGGGGGCAAATGCGCTGAAGACATCTCACTACTGCTTCTAAAACACCCAATCAACGGCGTGTAACAACTCCCAGATCCATGTCCCTATTGCTAACTCTTCCAATAGCCTGGATTCTATGTTTGAGGAAGAGGGAAAACCTCAGTCTCAGATGATCGGGGGAAGGGATCTTTACATGGCATGAAATAACAGAGTATCGTCCCAGTGAGCCTCATTTACCAGGGAATCTCTACTAGCTCCTTACACCCACAGGAACAGAATGCTGATCATTCTCAGCCTGAGCTCAGATACCGCTACCTGTTGTTGCTCAGCAGCTGAACAAACGAATTTTTCTGTCACCAATATTCTGGTAACTGTGTATTCTCCTAGAGAGACTTGTAGCTCCATCCCTGATTTATGTGCTAGAGTCAGGTCACAAGAGATTGCTACTGCTAAGACTGCAGAGGCTGGAGTTACAGTTGGGATAATCATAAGGTGAAAGGAAGACTCTCTCCACCTGGAAATAGACATAAGAAGGCACCTTAAAGAGCCAAATCCCCATCCCGAGATGCCAATAATAAGGCAGAACACCAGGGCATTCAGGGCCTAGACACCCACATTAAATTGATAAAAGTCAGTTCGTAGCTTCGTTGCATGTAGATATCTGAGGGTTAATTGAAATAAATTAGGAAAAACCAAATCCGGACATTTAACCAGCATGGAAATGCGAGATGAAATATGAGCATTCTGCAAATGGGCATATCTGGGTAAAATGGGATCCAGGTGAAGGTAATCATTAAGAGTCAAAGCATCCACTGTGAACCTGGGATTCAGGAGAATAAAATGTCTTCTTATCTCCTTTGTCCATTGCTTGAATGCTGAAATTGATATGTGGAATCTCTGGCCTATATTGGAGTGCTTGGATGCAATTCATGAGAATCCCCTTCGGCAATTTTGGGTGATTACAATCCGTTCAAGCTCATAGGTACCTTTTTTCTTTGTGGGGTGGGGGGGTGTTGGGGGGTGATATTGACTCGGTCTGCTCAGCCATCACTGACCACAAATAAGAAGGGGCGTATGTTCACCTGGAGTAACAAGAGGGGGGAACACCTGTGTGTTCAAGCTTAACAGAAACCTAGTGCTTGGTGCATGGCTCTATGCTAACTTATGTATAAAGCCCCTTTCCACATCCTAGTATCTCAGACCATTCTCCACGTCTTGTGGCAACGAGTTATTGATTTCCTGCGCCATAAGAGGATCTTCAAATTCAACTTCTTCCTTACCATCCTAAGATCTTAGAAATGGTTAGATTGGCTTGGGATCAAAAAGTAGCGGGTGTCCGGTGTTCCAAGCTGCAAACTGAAGCATGGTGATGTTGCTCAAGCCGGATGAATGGCAAAAGTAATCCTTCATGAGTGCCAGGAGGCAATACAGAGGAATCCAAAGAACCCTCCCCTTCACGGACGGAGAAGACAAGACGGTATATATCAAGGCCACATCTGTGAACAGGAATTTCTTAGACAACAAAAGGCAAGGTTAAACGGATGAAAGGAGGCCAATGAACAAGCTTGATCATCATAACCATAGAATGGAAGAAAAACAGAAAGCAGATATTCTCTTTAATCCAAGCTGAAGGGACCTGACCAGCAACATTAGGGAAGTTTAATACAAAATTGTAGACTATCATTACCAACTCCTTGGATCCTCCTCAGTTACTGGAGTTTTCGTAAAAATAAGTTACAGGCATTAGAGCAGGATTGTAATGCCAGAGCATTTGAAGGAGGCAATGTGCTCCTATCAGTGAAGAGGAAATCCAGAGCTTTCTTTTCGGTGTAGGTGATTCAAGGCTCCTAGACCAGATGGTTTCTCAACTTCCTTTTAGAAATATTAAATGGGCCATGCTTGAACAATGTTGGGGCATGTATAACACGGCCAAGCACTTTGGACCATGCCAGGCTACACAGTAGGTGTCCTGCAGGCCGTGCCAGCCTGGGCCATGGTCGGGTCATGCCAAACAAGGCGTAAATTTTCTTTTATTTGCCTATGATCATGTGGCCGTTGGAGTGCACGGGGGGAGTATTTTGACCACTACCCCCAGAAAAATTGAAAAACAAAATTGATTATAAAAAAAATCTAAGTATAACCCCCTCCCCCACACATACACACTCAACACTATTTCTTTCTACTCTCTATTAGTATGAAATCAACATATATATATTAATTTTATTAATTTTTATCTTTAATTTATATATTAATATTGTCATTTTATAAGCTAATCCTTAATTATAAAACATAATTTTCCAAATATCGATAGTGAAAAAATATGAAAAAATTATTTCAATATTTATATACCGATTATATCACATGCACATTGATAGTGGTTCTAAAATGCCAAAATCACAACCTAATTCTGACCCAAATACCACTTCAATTCCATCTAGTTCTGGTCGCCTCCTTAGAAAACATTCTAGTATTGTATGATAGCTTTTTAATATTAAATTAGTTAACGACAAAAAACTGGTAGTTTGTAAAAATTGTAAAAAACATCATGCGTGTGAAAGTTCTAAAGGTCCAGAACACTTGAAGAGACATATGAAAATACATGAGAGACAACAATTATCTTCAACTCAAACCAAACTAGTAAAAGGCCGGATGTTTTTTAGTACAACCAACGGCAAAATCATGAGGGACTGATAGAATATATAATTCAGTCGAAGAGCCCTTTTTTCATAGTAAAATACAAGTTCAAAAGGTATGTGCAGAAATACTTACAACTCGAGTATGTAAAAATGTCTCGACAAACTGTTAAAGGTGACATTATTCATCTTTTTTCACAATTGAAACAATAAATAATTTCAAAATTAATGGACAAAATCTAATATTTTTTTAACTAGTGATCAATGGTCATCACGAAATAATTTACCTTACATTTGTATTATAGCACATTGAACTTCAGAAAATTATGAAT
Source organism: Nepenthes alata (assembly GCA_028571085.2). NCBI lineage: Eukaryota > Viridiplantae > Streptophyta > Magnoliopsida > Caryophyllales > Nepenthaceae > Nepenthes > Nepenthes alata. The sequence goes on from JAOVVI020015703.1 coordinate 10,398, forward strand.
TATAAAAAATTATTGGTTTTAAAGTTTTTGAGCAACTACACACTACTTCCCTAATTTCTAAAACAATTAATACTATTATAAATAAATTTGGAATATTTCATAAGATTTTTTCTATTATTTTTGACAATACTTTAAATAATAATTATGTTATTTCTTTATTGTATGCACCGCAATCAACACCAAAACCATTCACTCTAACAGCAAAAGCAAGCATCATCAGAGGTGTTGATGGCATAGGCTCGATGCTAAACAAAACTGATTGGTGAAAATACAAGCGAACGTCTTTACTCCTTATAGTAGGACTATGTTTTTAATATTGTAAGTAGCAATTCAGAGTTTCAAATTTAAAAATGGAAGGCCAACGAGCACACATTTCCTGTGCTCGCAACAATAATACAGAGCCTCTTAGCCCCACCCGCAAGTATGGTGTCATCAAAGTCAGCTTTTAATACTGGAGGTCAAATAGTTGACAGAAAAATAAGATAACATCGAAGATTGTAATAATATGCATTCTTTTTAAGGATTCATAAGACAAAAAATCACATTAAAAATCTAACTATTTTTAATTCTAGTGAAAAAGGATGTATATAGAAGCAGCAATCGTGAAAATGTAAAGGCCTAAAAAAATTAATTTATTATTATATGCATTCTTTCTACTTTTTAAATTTACAATATCAAAATTTTTTGATGAAATAATAAAATAT
>JAOVVI020015704.1:0-11101 GCA_028571085.2 Nepenthes alata
ATATTTTATTTTTTATAAAAGTATACAAAATTCTACTTGTCTTTGAATATATATTATTCCATACTAAACATAAACAAATCTATTTAACTTTAAATATACACATTAATTACTTAACATAATATTTATCTTTTAAAATATTTTTTCAATAATATGTGAAAAATATATAATACGAGTAAAATATGATAATATAATTTCTAGAATAATTTTATTATAAAACCAGGTTAGTTATAAATAAGAATATTGGTACCATGTTACATCCTTCATATGAATTTTATTAGGACCATTTTATTCATTTTATTTGTATTTTTTATATTTTAATAATAAATATGTTATTATAATAATTTAAATGGGACAATTGATTTACTGCTCTAATAGAGATTTGAAATCTCACCGCACGGCACCGCAACCGCATCACCCCATAGCCATTGCCTGCACCCCCCCTCTCTCTCTCTGTCTCTCTGATAAACCCTCGCTTAAATACCGAAAATCCCACTTCTCTCTCTTTCCTTCGGAGGAATTTACTGTAACTCATATCATTTGGGGGTCACACACGCAGTTTCTCTCCTTCTCTCGTACCTAAACTAGGGTTTAATCTCTCTCTCTCTCTCTCTTCTATGTATCTATACAGCTTAACACTTCAACAAGCCACAGGCATAGTATCTGCGATCAATGGCAACTTCTCTGGCGGGAAAGTTCAAGAAATCGTAGTAGCCAGGGGGAAAGTTCTCGACCTTCTCCGTCCCGATGATAACGGTAAGATCCAAACACTCCTATCCGTCGAAATTTTCGGTGCTATTCGTTCTTTAGCTCAGTTTAGGTTGACCGGCTCTCAAAAGGACTTTATTGTTGTTGGTTCTGATTCGGGTCGCATTGTGATTCTTGAATACAACAAGGAGAAGAATGTTTTTGAAAAGATTCACCAAGAAACTTTTGGGAAATCGGGTTGTCGCCGGATTGTTCCGGGTCAGTACTTGGCAATTGACCCGAAAGGTAGGGCTGTAATGATAGGGGCATGTGAAAAGCAGAAGCTTGTGTATGTGTTGAATAGAGATACTGCTGCTAGATTAACTATTTCCTCGCCTTTAGAGGCGCATAAGTCGCATACTATAACATATTCTATCTGTGGGGTTGATTGCGGGTTCGATAATCCTATATTTGCTGCCATTGAATTGGATTATTCTGAGGCTGATCAGGATTCAACAGGACAGGCTGCTGCTGAGGCCCAGAAACACCTCACATTTTATGAGCTGGATCTCGGGCTTAACCATGTTTCCAGGAAATGGTCAGAGCAGGTTGATAATGGTGCTAATATGCTTGTAACTGTGCCTGGTGGTGGGGATGGGCCAAGTGGGGTGTTGGTGTGTGCTGAGAATTTTGTCATTTATAAGAACCAGGGCCACCCGGATGTTCGGGCAGTTATTCCTAGGAGAGCAGATTTACCTGCAGAACGTGGGGTTCTTGTAGTTTCTGCTGCCACTCACAAGCAAAAGTCTATGTTCTTCTTTCTGTTGCAGACAGAGTATGGTGATATATTTAAGGTTACCTTGGAACATGAGAATGACCGTGTATCAGAACTGAAGATAAAGTATTTTGATACAATTCCGGTCACGGCTTCGATGTGTGTGCTGAAGTCAGGATTTTTGTTTGCTGCATCTGAGTTTGGAAATCATTCTCTCTATCAGTTCCAGGCCATAGGAGATGATCCAGATGTTGAAGCTTCATCGGCTACATTGATGGAAACTGAGGAAGGTTTCCAGCCGGTGTTTTTCCAACCTAGAGGACTCAAGAACTTGCTTAGAATTGACCAAGTTGAGAGCTTGATGCCAATAATGGACATGAAAGTGATAAATCTCTTTGAGGAAGAAACTCCGCAAATATTTGCTCTTTGTGGGCGAGGCCCTCGTTCATCTCTGCGGATTTTGAGGCCAGGATTAGCTATCAGTGAGATGGCCGTGTCACAGCTTCCAGGTGTCCCAAGTGCAGTTTGGACTGTGAAGAAGAATGTGAATGATGAATTTGATGCTTATATAGTGGTATCTTTTGCTAATGCTACACTAGTGCTTTCAATTGGTGAAACTGTTGAAGAAGTTAGTGATAGTGGTTTTCTGGATACTACCCCTTCTCTTGCTGTATCTTTGATAGGTGATGATTCTCTCATGCAAGTTCATCCTAGTGGTATAAGGCATATTAGGGAGGATGGGCGTATCAATGAGTGGAGAACTCCAGGAAAGAGAACAATTGTTAAGGTTGGATCGAACAGACTTCAAGTTGTCATTGCACTTAGCGGAGGGGAGCTTATCTACTTTGAGGTAGATATGACTGGTCAGTTGATGGAAGTGGAGAAACATGAAATGTCCGGGGATGTGGCTTGTTTGGAAATTGCCCCAGTTCCAGAAGGCAGGCAAAGATCCCGCTTTCTTGCGGTTGGATCATACGATAACACCATTCGTATCTTGTCATTGGATCCAGATGACTGTATGCAGATTCTGAGTGTACAAAGCGTTTCTTCATCACCAGAATCTCTCCTATTTCTTGAAGTTCAGGCATCAACTGGGGGTGAAGATGGTGCTGATCACCCTGCTAGCCTTTTCCTTAATGCTGGTTTGCAGAATGGTGTGTTGTTCAGAACAGTAGTTGATATGGTGACTGGTCAGCTTTCTGATTCCCGGTCTCGATTTTTAGGGCTGACAGCACCAAAGCTTTTCTCAGTTATAGTGAGGAGTCGTCGTGCAATGCTTTGCTTGTCAAGTCGACCATGGCTTGGTTATATATATCAGGGACATTTTCTCTTAACGCCACTTTCATATGAGACACTTGAATTTGCTGCCTCATTTTCATCTGATCAGTGTGCAGAAGGTGTAGTTGCTGTAGCTGGGGATGCATTGAGGGTGTTTACAATTGAGAGGCTTGGGGAAACATTTAACGAAACTGCAATTCCTTTAAGATACACCCCAAGGAAGTTTGTTCTTCAGCCGAAGCGGAAACTTTTGGTAATTATTGAGAGTGATCAAGGAGCATTTACAGCCAATGAGCGTGAAGCTGCAAAAAAGGAGTGTTTTGAGGCTGCTGGAATGGGAGATAGAGCCAATGGAAAGATAGAGCATATGGAAAATGGTGGTGGTGATGATGAGGACAAGGAGGATCCTCTCTCTGATGAGCAGTTTGGTTATCCAAAAGCAGAGTCAGAAAAGTGGGTTTCATGCATCAGAGTTCTTGATCCAAGGGCATCAAAGACTACTTGTTTGCTAGAGCTTCAAGATAATGAGGCTGCATTCAGCATATGCACGGTGAATTTTCATGATAAGGAATATGGAACACTTTTAGCTGTTGGTACAGCAAAGTCGCTGCAGTTTTGGCCAAAAAGATCTTTTTCTGCAGGATATATTCATATATATCGGTTTGTAGAGGATGGAAAATCTCTTGAACTTTTGCATAAGACCCAGGTAGAGGGTGTTCCTCTAGCTTTATGCCAATTTCAGGGAAGGTTACTAGCAGGGATAGGACCTGTACTCAGGCTATATGATTTAGGGAAAAGGAGATTGCTCAGAAAATGTGAGAACAAGCTATTTCCCAACACGATTATGTCTATACATACATACCGTGATCGGATTTATGTAGGTGACATAAAAGAGGTATGCCCTTTTCCAATTCTTTTCTGAATGGATATTCATATGGTGTAAAAATCAAATTTCACTTGCTGGTTGTCTGTATACATGCATTTGTATGGCAAGGGAAATGATTTCATCATAGGCTTGATGATTGGCAGCTCAACTTGGTATATGGAGCGCCTTAGGACAATTATGCAATCTTTTAACCCTGTACGAAGGTATACTAAGCGTGCTTCAAATCTCAAGGGGCCATTTGAGGAACCTGTTGTTGTGGTCCTTTAATCTTGCTGGCCTTTGTTATGAAATGGCTATTTCCAAAGTAAACAGGATAATGGGATTTATGAACCAATTTTGCCACATTTTTTAAAGGTGGGGTGTGAACCATAATTTTCTTGCTCTAATGATCAATGTGGTTTTAAAAACTCTATCCTCATTGTCTTACCTAAAAAAAAATACTTTATCAGCATTTTAGAATGGTATATCTAGAAATATCGAAGGATGAGGGGGTTTCCTGTTGTTTGGCTTTCTCTCAAATATTTTTTGTTCTTTGTTCTTGTGGGTTGTTTTTCTTTTGGGAATGAGATAGGAATGGAATGAGTTCAAAGTTGGGAAGATAGATTTATATAAAATGATTTGTGGACGAATGGGGTGGGTGTGTGGGACGGGTAAATGATTTCCTCAATGTTTACACCTATTTAAGCATGAAGAAGTTAATCAAGGAGACTTTGTTTGGATTGCTTGTGCCGGATAGGGTGGGTTTTGCAAGTTAGTGTTAGTCATAATTTTTAGTGCTAGTATTATGAACGTTTAAAGCCTTCATATATGCTTTAGAGTGACTGGTATATGTTCTGTAATAAGTTTTACCGTTTGTCATTTGGTTTACCTGATGTTTTTTGTGATATTTTTGTTTATTGTTCTTCTCATTTTGGCTACTCTTTTAACATGCATCTCATTCACAATAACCTTAGGTCAGCAAAATAAAGATGAAAAAGAAAGTAGAAGATTCGAGATTTCATCATGGAACATTGATATTTAGAATCCCTTAATTGCCCTGCATTGTGCTCAGTCAAAGACAACCTCTTTCTAAAGAGTTACCACTACTCTCTTATCCATTCATTCCTTTTATATTGTCACTGACCTTCCATCAAAACAATATTTTTACTGTTGCATTTTCTGGCCCACTGTCAAGCATCCAGATGAGCTTCAATGCGTTCCCTTGTTGCTACTGTATGTGTATGTACTTATTGCATCCTACATACTTCTCTCATTCTTAAGTATGATGATGTGCTAATACTGCCTTTTATTTTTCATGTTATTTCCTAAATACCTGATTACTTATGTGGTTGTTGATTATTAGGAGTAATTAGAGTTCTGGATGCAACAACTTATTTATGATAACCCGATTGTAAAATACAGATTAAAATTTATCTTGTTGAATACTATGTTTCCTTTTTTTCATTTCTTCAATTTCTGTATGCTTGTATTATGTAATACATTTGTTCTCGTGTATTATGTGCCAGTCCTTCCATTATTGCAAGTACAGACGTGATGAGAACCAGCTGTATATTTTTGCTGATGATGTTTACCCAAGATGGCTCACAGCGTCACACCATGTAGATTTTGACACCATGGCGGGTGCAGACAAGTTTGGGAATGTGTATTTTGTTCGATTACCGCAGGATGTGTCAGATGAAATTGAGGAAGACCCAACTGGCGGAAAGATAAAGTGGGAGCAGGGCAAGCTAAATGGAGCTCCTAACAAGATGGAGGAGATTGTTCAGTTTCATGTTGGTGATGTGGTCACAAGCTTGCAGAAGGCATCTCTTATTCCTGGTGGTGGAGAATGCATCTTTTACGGAACAGTGATGGGGAGCTTAGGGGCATTGCTTCCTTTCACCTCTCGTGATGACGTTGACTTCTTTTCTCACTTGGAGATGCATTTGAGGCAGGAGCATCCACCTTTATGTGGCAGAGATCATATGGCCTTCAGATCTGCTTATTTCCCCGTAAAGGTATCTTGTGCTTACTTGAAGCTGAACTAGCTTTATATGGCATCTTTTACTTATTCTAACTTTCATGTTTTTTAATGCACTATTAGTGTGGTGATTTGGTGTTATTCACTTGGCCTCTGACACGTTTACTATATCCTCCTAAGGGCAATGACCGTTTTGTTTAGGGCATGTGACTATCAGATGTTCTGTTTTTCTGTTTTGGGTTCACAATTAGGTGTATTCTTTACCAAAACCTTTTAGGCCCTGTTCTTTGTCTTTCCACAAGTGTTCTTGTCCAATTGGCTCCCAAATTTTCACTCTTTGATATTTGTTCTCTTGTTTGTAGAAAAACGCTGACCTATTGTTTCAGGTAGAGCTTCTAAGCAAGATTTTCCTTTTTATGCTTCTTTTTATTCTTATGTGGGCCCATATGAGTGTTTCGGTTTTTGATCAGATTGGCTCAGTCTTTTCTGCCTTGCACCCTGGGTCAGCTTTTGGTAAGCATCGTAGGTATTTTGAGCTTCATGTTACCTCGGCATTTTGTCTGCCTCCCTCGGCCTAAGGGTCACCTCAGCTTGAAGGCTAAGTTGGTGTTAAGTCTGGTGCTTTGGCCATCATACCACTCCGGCTTTGGATCATTTCGCTTCGGCTTGCAGCAGCTTGGCCATATGGCCTGCTTATGGGCTTACCTGGATATTATCCCATTGGGCCTTGGCATCCACGACTTAGCCCCTCTCAAATAAATCCATATGTATTCAGATTCCACTGTGTTTTTTGCCGAACCGTTGAAGGGGGGAGGCTTTGGTGGGAGGTGGGGGAATAGAAATTGATTTATTCTCCGTTTGCTTGACACCCTCATAAGAAAACTTTAGAATGGTGGCTTGCGGTTGTTTCATCTACATGTTAAATGGGATATCAGATTGAATAAAACAATTTAGACAGAAATCATGTGCAGTTGTTTATGGGATTCATCATCCATTAGTATCTAGCACTGTCTATGACTTCATGGAATTATGCATTTTAGCTGGTTGTGATAGAAATTGCACCCGCATTTCCAGCTGATAACATCTAAAAGGATTTGACTTTCTGTTTAATTTGCAGGATGTGATTGATGGCGATCTATGTGAACAGTTCCCAACACTTCCCTTGGATATGCAGAGGAAAATTGCTGATGAATTGGATAGAACCCCAGCAGAGATTCTGAAGAAACTCGAAGAAGTTCGAAATAAGATTATTTAAAGACGGAGATGCTTAAGGTTGAACTTCAACTCTAGCATTTAAATTCTTAAACGGTCAGTTGAAATGATATAAGATATCTATTTTTCTCCTTTTTTGGGGGATGGGGGGGGGGGCCTTTTTACTGGTCATTCTTCTCAAAGCTGTTTCTGAAAAAAATTATTTCAATTCTGGAGTAGGGTCGACAGTTGTTTCTTTCTGGGTTTGTTTGCAAAAGACTGATAAATCCAAAATCTGATGGTTTTGTTTTGCCATCTTCCTATTTATTATTATTTTTCTAAATAGAAAGAACAAAGAAAATTTCTGGGCCGGTATCTGCATTAGAGTACTGTCAAATTTTTTTGACAGAAAGAATTAGCATTACAACTCTTGCAGGTTATCTTTTCCGAAGAGAATGTGAATCAAGTCAGCGATGACAAATCCAGTTTGCTGAATGCTGCGGTTGGTGATTCTGACTGCGGGCAGTCTGAAGAAGGCATTGTGCAACTAACTCGAGCCATCGACGTGTCCAAGACATAACGTATTGTAATTTGTTTTAAAAGAAATTATGGATAGCCGAATTCGTCGAAGTAAATGATGTTAATCCTTGGACTTTCTCGCCCCATCGCCCAACCAAAACAACCATGTTTGTGAGCTATGATCGAGTTTGAGGGTGCAAATTTCATGGTATGATTTGACTCTATGAATGCTTATGATCCAATTTCGAAGGTCTCCATGGCTGCGGCTGTAAGCCAGGATGCCGTGCTCTTATGAGTAGCAAGTATCTGAGAGGCCTGCCAGCCTTTTCAGAATTTATCTGATCGTCCGATAACAGCTTGTCCATTTCTGATTATCGGGCGATCTGACATATTATGGGAACTCTATTGAGTTTATCAAAAGCTAGGCCGAACTGTCCATAGGCTGGCTGCTTTGGCCCGGAGAGTGGTTACCTCTGTTAAGTGGTTATTTACCTCATGAATCATTTATCCCGGTGTGTGATTAACCCAGTAGGGAGCCACTACTTCTCCCATCAAATACCTCTGCTGCTTCCTTCCCTCTGCTTCTTTCCATCTCACTTTTCATCGTCTTCAAAACACTAAACAATGAAACAGTTGTTCTTTATTAAAAAAAAGATTTATAACTGTTAATATTTATAATATAAATCGTGTGGGTTTTTGTTAATAAATATATTTATATAAATGATGCCTAGCAATGTGAAATATTTTTTAAAAAATAATATTTGGATCTAAGTACTTCCTAAGTTTTCTGATGATGAATTTTTATTTAAAATATTATTAATTATATAAATTATGATTAATTCAGATGGTTTTTTTAAATGTTAGTATTTATCTCAAATAAATAATTATATTTGTAAAAAAAAAAAGCCGGGCTTGGCTAGTGAAAATTGAACATTTTTACATGTGATGGTGTTTGACATGAAAAATTATTGAGGTTTAATTTTTTTTATTGTGACAGTATATAATATTTACGTAGTTTGATCAAATTATACAACACTTTAGACCCAGAAAACTACACCAAAGTTCGATTTTAGTCGAACATCTTAACGAGCTGCTTCAGGACCAATCGAGCTTAAAGGCCTACATTGGGCCCATAAATAGTTATGGATAGGCCCCAAGTAAGTGTGCTTGAATAATAATGAAGCCCAAATATTAGCCCAAGGAGCCCAATTACAGAGCCGGTACTAATTGTTAAGAACGCGAGATCAAAACCCCCAACGTTTCTAGGGTTTCGTCGTATCTTTCTCGTACTTGTAGTCGCCGTCCGCCATTACGGTCAGTAACAAATGGGTAAGAGTGAAGATGATGGAGTTTGATGTTTTTGTTGTCTTCTGCTATGTCTTTGGTCTATCTGTATTCGCTTCTACAATTGTTTCGGTTTCTGTCTGTTTGATCTTATTGTTCAGCGAGAATCAAGGTGCACGAGCTGAGGCAAAAATCGAAGGCAGAGCTGTTGAATCAGCTCCAGGATCTGAAGGCTGAGCTCGCTCTTCTTCGTGTCGCTAAGGTCACCGGCGGCGCCCCCAACAAGCTCTCTAAGATGTATCGAATTGGATGCATGCTTACCTTCTGTCTCTTTTTCTCTCTTTCGTTTTTTTTTTTTTGTGTATAGTCTGTCTGTGAAATTGTTGTTGGTTGGTGTTGTTTATGATGCAGAAAGGTGGTGAGGTTGTCCATAGCACAAGTGCTGACGGTGATATCTCAGAAGCAGAAGTTGGCATTGAGAGAAGCTTATAAGAAGAAGAAATACTTGCCCCTTGACCTCCGCCCCAAGAAAACTAGGGCCATTCGTAGGCGTCTCACCAGGCATCAGGTTGTCAACTTATCGCCTTATCTCTTAAATTCGTTTTCCTTGTTCGATTTGTTTCTGTTGAGACTACTTTGATTTACGTGGCTGATTATGAAGAATGGTCTGTATTCATTGGCGTGCATTGTTAATTTTCTTTTGATATCCAAGTTGTTTTTCGGGTTATCGCTGAAGGGTCTTCCGACTTCATATTTGCATAGAGGCTCTGTTTCCGAAATTTCATGCCTGAAATTTAAACAAGGAATGCTTTTGGCAGAGCTGAAATTTTGAGAGGTGTTTACTCATGTGCCACTGCAATATATGAGAGAATAACTGCTGAAATCTTAAGATGTGTTTGTATCATAAGTGTGACTTCACATTTACAGGAATTTTACACTGTGCTGGAATTTTGTAAGCCTGAAACGTAAACCACTACGAAACAGACACAATATTCTCCAAAGCAGATCTAATTTCAGAATGATTAAATTTCCTTATTGAGTGAGTTTAAAATTCGAAGGTGGTTTCCATAAAGAACCTTTAGTTGTGGTCTCTATGTTAACATTCGTAATTTAAATCTGGTCCGGTGCTAAATAATGCAGTTACTTAGTTATCCCTCAAATATGGGCGATCATCTACCTACTGGACTCATTTCTTCCACATTTATTTGATTTTGATCTGGAGCATATTGTGGTTGGTGGGTGGATGGCTTCATTTTTACATTTTCTTCTGGGTTTCTGGTGTCGGATGTCTTCTGCTTTGTAAAGCCTTGCTATGACACCTTTGTGATCTGAATTTCTGTTCAATCAATTATTGATTCTATATTGACATTTACAATTATTACCAGATACGGGTGCTTAATAGACCAGTAAGTTAGCACACCCTACTGGCAGCATCCTCAAAGTCCAACATGCTGGCGTTTTCCAGGGATAATTACCATTAATCCATCTGAAATACGCGATTTTTGTAATCCAGTATTTCAAAGTAAACAAAACGTAGACATCCTGGGAAATTTTGAGCGCTGTTATTATCAGTGTTTGAGTTGTTTTGTATATCCATGGTTCTTTCCATGCTGAATCTCATTTGCTTGCTTTTCTCAGGCATCTTTGAAGACAGAAAGGCAGCAGAAGAAGGAGATGTACTTCCCCATGAGAAAGTATGCCATCAAGGTTTAGGTCGTTTTGTTGACAATCATGACGTTTAGTCTCCTGCTTCTTTAAGCCCCATGCATCTTGCTCCCCAGATTTTGATTTCAATTTGTTTGATCATTCTACTCTGGCCGTCTTTGAAACGAATTAAATTATTGTTTTGATCACGAAGCAGTTCCATCAATCATGTCTTTTTAATAATGGTTTTTTTAGCAGATTGTAAGCATAGAGCAGGCTTAAATTCCAAAATTACTCACGAAAAATGGTGTTTGTGGCCTCCAATGCCTGAGCTCTCTCACTCTTTTTGGCATTTTTGCTTTGACAACAAATGGTATTTAAGGTTATATGTATGTAAGAAAAATTATGCATGTAAATTTATCTTTTCATAGAGTTACGCAAATAATATGGAGTTATGTAATGACAAATTAATCAAAAGACTAAATAATAATAAATATGAACTAAAATACATAAAAGTTAAAATATTAGTATTTTGAATATTAATTTATAAAAAAATATTAAATTGATTGCAACTCCTTAAACTAATAACTGAATAGTAAATTTCTTGATCCAAAACTTGTACAAGTAATTTAAGTTTGTTAATTTGAATGAGTGAAGTAAAATAAAATTAAGAGTGAACTAATTGTTGAACAAATTATATATAAATTTTATGTATGGATGTATATTGAAGAAATAGGTTTGATAATGATATGATCTGAAATTTATATAGTCAATAGCATTATTTTGATCTGAAATCTATAAAGTCAATAGCATTATTTTGATCTGAAATCTATAAAGTCAACAGCATTATTTTGAAAATATATTATGCCTAATCCAAAAT
>JAOVVI020015705.1:0-11101 GCA_028571085.2 Nepenthes alata
TTTGTCTGGATGGATTGAACCGGTTTCGGTCCCTGAGTGCGAATCCTGCACACCGCTAAAAAGAACAGAAGGTCAGCGTATCGGCGGAAAGTTGTCTTATCGAAAATATTTCGATACTCAAATCAGTAAACAACCTTCGAATATTAGAAGGTGACAGGAACTGAGAATTGAGAGAAAGAGAGAGAACATGAGTGCCTGGATCTCGAGATGTAAGAGAGGCCAAAAATCGTCGTCTTGAATTCTGAGGGTGGGGAGGTAGTGAACGGCTGTCAGAAGCACGTTGTTTGTCTTAGATTTTTCTGTGAGTTCCAGTAGAGAGTAGAAGATCGTCTCTGTGGTGAATATTCGAGTTTGCCTGTCTCAAAATTCGCCTGTGTTGAGGTTTTACGTGTGTTTGTGTAACAGAAAATGTTCCTTGAATGATAACTCAATGGCTTATTTATGGTTGAGATGGCGATATTCCTCCTTTGGAAGGGGTGATTCCCTGTGTGATTCTTGGCTGGCTTGCCTTTCGGAGCAGATGTCAGTTGCCAAACTGAGCAAGGCAGTTTCCTTCCGTGGCGCCCAATAGCTTTCCAAACTGCTCACTTTTCATTGGTGTACTTTACCGTTGAAATTCCCAGTTGGCAGAAAATTAAAAAAATCTGGCGCCTTCCTTACGTGAAGGGCGCCAATTTTATCAATATTCATTTCGGAAGCCAGTTGAGCTCGTGGAAGATGTGGGAAAAGCCATTGTTGACCGTCTGATGGATCGCGGACACAAGTGGGCCAGATCCATAGCTGTAGGAAAAACCACTGTTGGGCCCAATAGCTATAGTATGGAGATGGTCAATATTTGAGTTGACCGTTTGTGTGCGCGTTGGTTGCCTGGACGGTCAACGCTAACGTTGACCGTCCTGGCCCTCCCAACTCTTGGGTCTCTTCTCCAATTGGGTCATTTAAGTGTTGATCGTCCTTCTTGAATTTTCGTTGACTTTTGGGGCCAGTTTATTTCTAGTATACCCATCAATAATAATAATTATTATTATTATATTTTATAATAATTATTATCATTATTTATAATAGTAATCATAATAATTATTTTATATTATTATTATTTTAATAATTATTATTATTATTATATTTTGTAATTATTATTATTATTATTATTTGTAATTATTATTATTGTTGGGTCCCAATATAAGGTCCCATAAAATACGGCTAAAAGAAAGGGCCCAAATGGAAAACTCAGAGACGTGTCCACAGACCAAGAGGATTGGATGGCCCAAGAGGCCTAAAAGTCCCAGCTAGCTTCTTACACTCGGCTGGCCTAACAAGCCTGAGAGCGTTGACTAATGTCCCAAAAGGCCAAAGTAACGGCAGAGGTCCAAGAAGTCCTTTTAACCAACAGGGGCTCGAGGACACCACAAGGAGCTGACGACATCAGGGAGCCCAAGAAACGTCCAAGAAGCCTGGCCCTCAGGTACAAGGATCAGGAGAATAAGCTCGAGAGCTTCAGAGGTTCCATTAAGTCTCAGAATAGTCCGAGAAGTCAAGAAAAGACTTGAGGACCTTTCACAAGGAACCAAAGATCCTTCAAGTCCTTCAAAATGCAGTTAACGACCAAGAGCTACCTCCCTCGAACGAGTCCGCGAACTCACAGAGGGACAAGGCACGCCACACAATGACAAGGACCATCTCATACATGGCTGAAAGCACCAACTAAGCAACTTCGTTGATTCCCAAGAAACCTGTAGCCACTGCAAGACGCCGCCTCCATAGAGCACGCCTAGTCAAATCAATATTGACACCTAGAGTTTGCGCACCTGACACGCTCGGGTCCTACCAGTGGCGCCAGCGCGCGTGCCTCCCTGCACACACCATCATTCCTGACATCGACAACAGGGCAGGTGGACGGCCTCTCACGCGCCTGGCGTAACCAACATGACAGGTGGACAGCCTCTCGGCCACACGCCAGCTGTCACGTGTCCTCTCTCCAACGGCATAATTTTTCCTATAAATAATTGATAGAGGCTCTTGCCTCGGGACCTTTGAACCGTTTTCCTCTCTTTCAAATAAGAAGGAATGAAGGTGAAAAAACTTCCCAACGAGAGAACTTTCAAAGGAGAGAAATACAAAAGAAAAAAGAAAGATACTCCCAACACTTGTATTTTATAAGACTTCCATACATAGTGAATCATTTCAACAGGCCCAAAGCATTGTGATTTTTTCTCTTCATTCAAGAGGAGGCTTTTCACGTAAATTTTTTGTCTAAATCTCTCATTCTCAGCACCTTACACCTCCAAAAATACTTATGTTGGACGGACCCCTTGATCCGGAACGCAACAATTATTGTGTTTATTATTATTATTATTATTATATATTATTATTATTATTACTATTATTATTATTATTATTATTATTTTCATATTATCCCTCATACTATTCTACATACTAAATAAAAGAATATTAATTTTCATCTTATTCAATTCTAACAACCAAATATAGGAATAATAATTTCAACTATATTCTCATCCTATTATATTCTCTGAAATAATTATTCCATTTCCATCTTATTTCATTCCAATAACCAAACGTACCGTTACTATTTAGATTATTGAAAATCATAAGATATAAGTGAACTATTTTAGGTAGGATATAAGTTGATTTTGTATAATGAAACGTAAATGAACAATAAAAGGAATGTCAATCTTCATTTGATTTTCACCCATGAAATCTTTATAATTTATCAAATTAAATTACATATATAATTTCATGGAAAATGAGAAAGTTAAAAACTATTCGACTTCTATATGATATTTGTGGGCCATGTGGGGAATCTAGATTTTTTTTTGTGTAATTAATAATTTTATTATTTTTGATAAAATAAATTTTAAATAATTAAGTTATCATTTCAAATAAAATGATAAAAATTGACTAATTTTATAGAGATAATTAAATTATAGTAACTTAATAAGTTGAACTAAAAACATTTTAGTGAGATGAATAAAAAATTGAGTTTAATTATTAATATGTTTATGTCAAAACTTTACTTATATGGTTTTTTATAAGATAAATTATAAAAAAATCAGACTCTGATTAATAAAAATCTTATCTAATTATTATTATATTTAAATCAAATTTTATTTTTAGTTGTAAAAAAAATAAGAACCGAGTGTTGAAGATAATAATGAATATATTCCAGTGAAATCCATATATATTTTATTTTATTTTATAAAATTGACCGCTCCTTCCACAAAATATAAAATATAGAATTTATAATTATGGTCTTATTTAATATAAATTTAGAGGCACTTTGATTAATTTACTGATAATAAAACTCCCACAATATATAATTAACAGCACAATTTATATTTAATTAATTTATTAAGAGAGCAAATTAGGATGGCAACGAACAATGAGTGTTGTCAAGTTGAAGAATGATTCCTTTTCATCGATACTTCAACTGGAATATCTTCAGAAATTTAGGGCAAATGGGAAAGAATCTTGACCATCCCCATAAACACCATCACGTTATTCAATACTCTTCCCGCCAAACCCTAACATCCGCCGTTAAACCCACCATCCTTCTTACCTTCTGTGTCAAAAAGGACCAAAACTCCCAAAACTGAAATCCATGGACGTCCAGAGTGTGAAATCAGATCTTGTTCTAATCCTAGATTTTGGGTCCCAATACACCCATCTCATAACTCGTCGTATCAGGGCCCTCTCTGTCTTCTCTCTCTGCATCTCGGGCACTTCCCCTCTCAAAAGCATCACTGATTTAAACCCCCGCGTTATAATCCTCTCCGGCGGCCCTCACTCGGTTCACGCGCCTAACGCGCCGACGTTTGAAGATGGGTTTGTCGATTATGTGGAGAAGAATGGCGTATATGTTTTGGGCATCTGCTATGGGCTGCAGCTGATTGTGCAGAGGCTTGGAGGTGAGGTGATGGTTGGTGAGAAGCATGAGTATGGAAGGATGGAGATTGTGGTGGAGAGGACTTGTGGGCTGTTTGGGAATAAGGCTGTTGGTGATAGGCAGGCTGTGTGGATGAGTCATGGCGACGAGGTGGCGAAGTTGCCGGATGGGTTTGAGGTGGTGGCGCGGAGCCAGCAGGGACTGGTGGCGGCGGTTGAAGACCATTCTAGAAGGTTCTATGGGCTGCAATATCATCCTGAGGTAATTGAGGTTCTGTTCTTTTCTATGCCTTTTGTTATTGTGAGTGGTCAGTGGAGCTGAGAAATTTGGTTGTTTGTGTGGACAGCTCTTACGGTCATCTCAGTACTATTTCGAATCAACCGTCAGGATTGGAAGGATAAACGATGGATTAAAAACCGTTTAAATTATTTGATATAATGTTAACCATTCATCAATTCAAGTTTTAATACTAATTGCACTGGATATGGGATCCTCCCGGAGGACCATAACAGCACTCGTTTGTGTATGGTTGGTAGAACTAATGTTGATTGTAATAGAAAGCTGATTTATTTATTTATTATTATTATTATTATTTTTTGTGTTTTCTGTAGCATAATGGGGCTCTGAATTGATGTTGAATTAGCAGTTTGATTGATCAAGTAAAGAATTGCCTTATATTCCTGTTTTCCATTTGTCTCTTGTAAGTTGAAATTTCATAGAAAGGTTAAATTTTTTTGCGTTTGTTAAGATGGGCATAATGAGAGGCTTTGATTTGATAGTGAATTAGCTGTTTGATTGGTCAAGTAAATGAATTGCCTTCATTTCCTTCACTTGATTGTTATAGGAATAGAGCTATTTGCTTAATACATAAGCTTGATCCAGAACAATGGCAGAAAATATTGTATTGACATCACTTGCAACCATATCGGTATCGGATAATACATATTAGTATCGGATATATATCGGAAGAAAAATATTTTGAGAATCGTAAGCTGATAGGACTGTATTGGTTGATATATCGGAAGAAAATTTACTATTATTCATCTTATTTTGCAAAATAAGAAATTTGTTGTTGGTTTTACGGCATGTTTGGTTAATAGAATCGAATAAGGTATGAATAGAATAATTATTCTCAGGAATAGAATAAAATGGGAATAGAGTTGAGAATTTTTATTCCCATATTTGGTTACTCATTTGGAATAATTATAAATAAATTGAGAACTAGTATTCTAATATTTGGTATGTAGTAATAGTGTGAGGAATATGATGAAAATTTGTATTAAGGACTTTTTTATCTTTATTTAAGAAAAAAAGATTTTGGAGGCCGAAGAGTATGAATAATGCCAACAACAATGGCTGCTAATATTATGCATGATAGAATTCTGATACTTGTTCCCCACCCCACAGCTACTAGAGCCTTCTTACTGTGAAAGTGAAATCCTCAACTCACGATGAGAGTGTGCAAAGACAGACCTTCTACTTATAGTTCTTCCTATTTTTACACTCCTCCGTATGGTATCGCGCTGGGTGGAGCCAATATTCAAACATCAAATGTGAAAACTCGTAGTAGTCTTTCTTGTTATAGCCGACTCGGTGGTATTTTGGGCACACGGTGCCGGAGTAGTGATACTTTTGCTAATGCTGCTGATGGGCATTGTTGCTATGGTGGGTGAATGGGCAATCGGTCTAGTCGTGGCTGTGGCTGCGGGTATAGCGACGGACTTTGAACTCAAACATCTAGAACTGGTCGAAAGAGTACGTGTCGTAGTCCGGGTTGAACCTGTCTTTGTGTTCAGACTCGCCATTGTACAGGAGGAATTTTTGCATGAGGGTGGTGGTCTCGAATTTGGACAGCGTCGAAACGGAAAAGAAAAGAGTGACTAACGGCTAAGAGACGAAGGATGAAGAAGGAAGCAGCTAGGGCTTCAAATAAATGATAAAAGGGCGATGGGCAAAACGGTAATAATTGTAAGAATAGTTATTTCTTACATATAAAGAATAAGAAATACCTAAGAAATGTCAATAATATTTACTCCTTGAGTTGGAAAAATATTTATTCCTCCGGGAATAATTATTTCGTGTAAAAAAGAAATCAAACGTAGGAATAAATATTTCATTGGTAATATGATGGGAATATAATTTCTATTCCCACTAATCAAACATACCATTAGAGTTTGATTTCTTACTTGTCTTTGCTTGGAACAAATAATATATTCATCTGTTTTTCTTGGAAGATCATGTGTGATGGGACAAGTTTAAACCTTGTGTAGGTCACGCACTCACCGCAAGGGATGGACACATTACGGTATTTCCTTTTTGATGTTTGTGGGATCAATGCAGAGTGGAAAATGGAAGATGTACTGATTGAAGAACTCAAAGTCATCCAAGCGATAGTGGGGCCCGATGATCATGTTATCTGTGCGTTGTCTGGCGGTGTTGATTCAGCTGTTGCTGCTACTCTTGTTCATAAGGCAATTGGAGAGAGACTTCACTGCGTTTTTGTTGACAATGGCTTGTTGAGGTAAGAATGCTACCACTTTATCATGGAGAGAATCAAGAACACTAAGTTATTGAATGGCAATTTCAGTATCTGCGGGAAGATGTATTAAAAAGAATAGCATTCACTCTACATTTTCGAGCTTAAGATAAGTAGATGTAAAATCAAATATATAAGTTATTATTTTAGTAATTTTAGATAGAATAATGAACAAATCAAAACTAATAATCTTGGTATTTCTAAAATCGATAGATTTCATTATCTTCGATTGGTAATTTAAGAATTTTGAGAGATTAATGATGGCTTGACCCATGGAATTAAGGTAGGTTGGATTATGAAGAGATACCACTTACCCATGAAGTTATCCTGAATTAATTCGAGAGGAACCATTTCTAGGATAAAACGAAAAAACTACATTGGATATATTTTGTGATCAAAATACACCTTTTGAAAAGAAACATTTGTAGGATGGCTATTAGACCTGATATGCTTTAAGGATCATAACGTGAGACTCACAACATGCATAAAGGCATGCGTTGTAAATATGACAATGGCAAGATAATGAAATGACGTCAAATACAATTTAGACATTTAAATGTAGGCTAAAAACATATTTGAAAAATATAAGTTAGTTTTGATCGGATGAAAGATAAGGAGGGACAGGCCGAGGAAAAGTTAGTGTGAGGTGATGATAAATATTTTAAATTACTTCTACCCTAAAGTTGAGGATTGAAATCAGATTTATATAGGCAGCCCACTTTTGGAAGTTAAGGTTTTGTTGTTATTGGCCTATTTATTTCTACAAGCAACAATTCTATAATATATCTGTTCTTTTTATCTTGGTGGTCACCCTCTTGATTGTCCTTGTTTTTCTAGGTACAAGGAGAGAGAGCGAGTAATGGAAACTTTTGAGAAACATCTTCATTTACCTGTCACCTGCGTTGATGCAACAGTGCAATTTCTAAGTAAACTTAAAGGTGTTACAGATCCTGAGATGAAAAGGAAAATTATCGGAAAGGAGTTCATCTGCATCTTTGATGATTTCAGCGAAGAATTAGGCCAAAAATTGGGGAAGCAACCTGTTTACTTGGTCCAAGGCACCTTATATCCTGACATCATTGAATCGTGCCCGCCTCCCGGAAGCGGAAGAAACCATTCCCACACCATCAAGAGCCACCATAATGTTGGAGGGCTTCCAAAGGACATGAAATTGAAGCTCATTGAACCTCTAAAACTTTTGTTTAAAGATGAGGTTTGGATTTGATAAACCCGTTTGCTTAGCTTCTATTGACCCGAGAATAACTGGGTCTTGATCGGTTCAGTTCTTTTGTAGGTCCGTGTACTAGGGAAGATCTTGAATGTGCCTGAAGGATTTTTGAAGCGTCACCCGTTTCCTGGACCCGGTCTTGCAGTACGAATTTTGGGTGATGTAACTGAGGGAAATGCCTTGGATATTTTACGTCAGGTAAATTTCTTTTTTTTATTTGAATTAGGGAGGTCACTGCGTCAGATTTGGACCCGGGGATTTAAACCCAAAACCAATCCAATACTTTAAACCTGGACACAGCGCAAAACTAATTTTTTTCCTTTTAGATAAAAAATTAATTATTTAATAATATTAGTTTAATTTCTAATCAATTAGCTTAACAACATAATTTATTATGATTTATCAGACATAATTTAGCTCATAAAAGTTAAAAATACTTTTAAGTATTAAATTAGAACCTAAATATTCAAAAAATTTAAATTCATGAGATATTTAAAATCACCACAGTTCACCAAGCACAAAGCAACTCATCAAGAATGTATCACTTTCAAACTAGAATTCACATTATATAAAACAAAATGAAATATAAATACTAAGTTTATATTAGACTTAAGTTTGTCTTTATATATTATAATCTGCGTTGAGCATATAAACCCAGACTCAAGCCGAAACCGGGTCAAAACGGGTAAAACCCAGTCAATTTGGGTCAGGTTATATCTCTAATTTGAATTCCTAGTTTTCTATGGTTGCCCTTATATGTGAGGCGTTTATATTTGCCAGGCTGATGAGATCTTCATTCAGTCAATCAAAGATGCAAAGCTTTATGATTCGATATGGCAAGCTTTTGTTGTGTTGCTTCCTGGTAATACTGTTGGCGTTCAAGGTGATCAAAGAACATATGGCCGTGCTGTTGCTCTTAGAGCTGTTACGAGTCAAGATGGCATGACTGCAGATTGGTGAGCTCCCGTTATCTATGTAAACGCCTGGTTTTGACTTTTCGGATCTTGTCGCAGTGTACTTTTCCATTGTTTTTAAACCTATTTGATGCATGGATGAAAATACCAATACCAGTCGTTGCCATACAGTATTAGTTGTATTGGATAATACGTATCAGTACCGAACAAAAAAAAAGTTTTTTTTTTTTGAATTAGAACCTAAGGGCAATGTTTTGAAAAATATTGGGTATATTGATTGATATGCTGTCTTCCCGAGTAGATGTTGAGCGTATGAGGAATTGATTGGACCCCCGATATTGTAATAATATCATGATACGTTACTATATCAGTAATATATGGCAATATATCAGTCGATATGGTATTATCAGCTTGTAATTTTTTAATTTTTTTCTTTAATATATTTGGTTATGATACATTTTGTTCGATATTGATATGGCTATGATCAATACCAATAGCTTTCATCCATAAATGAATCACTAATGAATGTGTTAGTTGCTTATAAAGATTGGGGGTAAGGGCTCTTTGAACAAATCTGTTACGAGGAAGGCTGCATTTTTATCTTATATTTTAGAATTAGGAAGAGACTCTATTACCTATAGGCTGAATAGACTGATTAAGTGGGTAGTCCTTGTTAAATGATTTTGTATTGTTATACAATAATATCAACAAAGTCTTATATTTTACTAAGTGAGATTGGCTATATTTCTCTACTTTTTCTATTTTTCTCATTTTAATATGATGTCATTTAAGAGTATAAACAATTTTAAGTTTTGAACTCATTCTTTTTATTGCCACAGCCTAAGTTTTCCTCAGTCTTTCTTTCCCCCCCTCTAAGCACAACTAACTTATTGTTACCTTGTTGCTCAGTTAACATCGGAAAAATTCCTTCTCTGATTCTGATTTACTCAGCATTTCTGTCAAATTCCAATCACCCCTTCTCTATCTATTCACTGGCAATGTTAATCCATCCAAAGGCATATGATTGTTGAATTCATATTGTTTTTGAAGTTTTCTCGGAATTATTCTGCCTTTTCCTTTTCTGATTTTCCAATGGTCATGGATGTCGAATTATTTCCAGGTACGACTTCGAGCACAAATTCCTCGATGATGTTGCCCGAAAAATCTGCAACAATGTTCGGGGAATAAACCGTGTGGTTCAAGACATAACATCAAAGCCTCCTTCAACGATCGAGTGGGAATGATCAAGAGTTCGATTGATGCCTCACTGCGTGGATAAGCCGTAAGAAGTTCTGTTAATTTTTCTGTTCTAGCCAATTTTGCTGAATTTATAAAGTGAGAAAGCCCAATTCGATTGCTCTTAGTTTGCAATGTTATCTCTTAATTATATGACCATGGTATTTAAATTTTATTAATAGAATTTGCAATTTAAAGTCTTTGAAATCCTGCTTGTGTTGCATTTGTTTTGAATAAGTAATTAGAATAAGGCATACCCGAACAAATTATAAAAGAACAAGACTGCAACGAAGCCAAATGCGACCCGACCCGACCTGCACCAAAAGTAATAAATGGTGGCCAATTTGTATATCCTTAACTATATACCCCATTATGATAAATGAATCTCTATAGATTATGACGTTATTAAAGATCTATCTCATCGTCTTGATATTTGATCAAAAGTAGAGGTGTAAATAAATCGAAATTCTAAGTTAGATGCTCACATTTTTATGAATAAGTAATTCAATGTTAACATTTTCATTAATTTGAAGGTAGAAAAAGATTGAATCCTTAAAAAAATTGCTTCAAGACCATCAACCACCATTTTGTGGTTCCTAAAATATACCATAATCATTGCCCGCGCACTCTCGTGCATTCATCAGTCATATGTTTGACTGTTAGAATCTTATAAGATGAGAATGAAATAAATATTATCTAGAAATAATGCGCCAATGTATCACTCACTGCCATTGGTATGCATAAAACTGTAAACTTTATAGGGTCAACCACTGCGTTCTTTTCCTAACCATCAAAACAGAGGTTCTGTTCTGTATATTCCAATTAATATAGAAGGTCCTGCCGTTTTTGTTTCTTTGACATGTAAATTTAAGTTCTTAAGTATCATTTGAAATGTAAAAATCAGCTGATTATGGTTTTGTTCGGGTAGTAGCTCAAGGTGGCAGACGGTTTATCAGCAAAAATGATCAAGCAAAGGCTGCATAGAGTTTTCCAAAGGGGCTGAGTTATAGTATCGTTATAATCTTCTCAGTGAGAAGACTTCAATATCTATCCAATGCCAAAATTATAAATTGGATAGACAAATTGTGAAGATTAAATAGCTACATAAATCATCTGATATAAATTCCACCATTCATCCATCGACTTCTAATTTTAACAGTTAGGTGGATATGGAAACCTCTTCACCGGAAAGACCACAACAGCTCTGTAAGTTTTATCTGATTTTGGATGTAGGAGAGCAGCTTAATAAATTAAGCTCTTCTTTTTTAATGTTATGGATCATTGAC
>JAOVVI020015706.1:0-10026 GCA_028571085.2 Nepenthes alata
TTGTTTTTCTTTCGTTTGAGCTTGTGTAGGTAACACTTGTAAACAATCCTTTTATAGTGCATTCTTTCGTGGTTTTTTCCTTATTAAATGAAGGGTTTTCCACGTTAAATTTGTGTGTTCTCTTTCGTTCTCTATCTCTACCTTGCTCGTCCGTCCGAGAGCTCAGCTCTGTGTTGCCGTCCGAGCGTTGTGTCCGCTCGGTCACCGTAGCTTCCGTGTTTTTGCGCCAACACTTCTTTCTACCTACCTGTTGGGATCCATCGGTGAGGATTTTAATTAATTTTGTTCTGGATGTACATCCAGAATATTTTAATATGTTATTTCTAGTTAAGTTTTGTTGAGGTCGGAAGATCTGGATCCGCCAGATCCGACAGCGGAGGAAATCCCGAACTCTCTGTCATCGACAGCCACCATTTAGTAGGAACAAGGAACAAGAGATGCACGGTATTTTTAACATGGAAACCCCTTCCCAACCGAAGAGGAAAAACCACGGGACATATGGTCCACCAATAAATCCACTATGTAAAGTGGGTTACAAACTCTCGAGATGGAGTATCCGCTACAAACCCGAGAATAATAAAGAAAAACCTCACTGGAGTAAACGGGAAACACTCCTCTCTTTTTCTCTCTGTTTTTCTTTCTTCTCCTTCTCACTGGTGGTGCACTCCTTCTATATTTTATAAATGTTGGTGAAATGGCAGCCCGCCGTTTCACCTCCGCACAAGGTGGCCAGCGCACAGCTCCCCTGGTGTTGTCTCCACACCAGCCGGTCACCACTCTGGGCACACCTCCTGTCCACTGTCTTGGCCTCTTCACTTGGCCTTGGCCTCTTTCTCTGGAAGCTCCTGGTGCTCATATATAGACGTCCTGGCTCCACTTAATCCAATCTACCCAGCTGATCATCTGTCAGATAATAGATGCCACGTCTTCACTAGTTGTTCAGTTGGTCAACTTCTCGTTGAGCGTCTCCTGCTGCCATTCGGTCAACCTTCCATTGACCGGATCCAGTTAATCTTTCGTTGACGGTCCTGCACAGCCATCCGGTCAACCTTCCTGTTGACCGTCTTCAGCTGGCCATCCAGAGAACTTGACCGTTCTCCATAGCCATCCGGTCAACTTCCCTGTTGATCATCTTCTGCTGGCATCCGGAGAACTTGATCGTCCTCCATAGCCATCCGGTCAACATTCCTGTTGACCGTCTTTAGTTTTCTAACCGGTCAACATTCATTGACCTGCTGATATACTCCGATGACAAATTAGTTTGTTGAAATCACCCAAAAGGGAGTGACCATATTCCAACAAGTTTTTTTATGCTTAAAGTTTTAAGAATTTGCCACTGTCTAATTTGTAAGATTTTTTATTAATTCAAATTATTTGAGCTTTTCAATACTCAGTTAACCCTTTTTCAACTAAAATTTGTATTACTGCCTCTTAGTATCTTGCTACATAAATATTATGCGTTCAAATTATATTTTCCACATTTTTTATTTTAAAATTTTTTTTGCTTACTATAAATTTAGACTATATTGATAAAATATGTTTTATCTTGCTTTTTTATTTTTGGTTATAGATTATATAGTGATGCATATATTCGTTTTTGGATCATGACCTGATTAAGTTGGATTGGATCTTAAAACATTTTAATCTGGATCTTATACACTGCAATAATTAACAAAATATGAAAAAATATAGGAATCGCTTTACAGTATATCGTCTAACACTTTAGATATAAATCTTTTTATGAGAATGAGTAAAAGATTGATTGAACAAGAGACTTTGACTCTGTAGTATTAGAAGGATACAAGAACTTTGTAATTGTCTTTGTACTTCCAATTCCTCCCACTAGTTAATGGACGCTTGTATATTTATAACATTGATGCATACCAACATGTCCTTGTGGAATTAAAATTAAATCAAAGCGTTATATTAGTTAAAATTCTGCCATTGCCTTGGTTTTATAACTAGTAAATATTTAATTTTTATCATTTACTGACTATTATTACTTATTTAATGTGACAAGTTATTCATCTATTTATGTTATCATTTATCATGATTTAGTACCAAATTTATTTACCTATCAAGTTATTAATCGTCTCAATCTATTCAGCCAATTGTCAAGCTGTGCATCTGGATAGATTCTTGATTTACTTATACGCCGAGCAAAGTAATTCAGTTACTTGATAACACAGGCATAATTATCTCATCTTATTTTTCATTGTCAAGACAAGTTTCAGAAATGCTTACCAACTTAGGTATCAAGTGTTTACTGGGATATAAATTCTAACAATAATATTAATTACGTCGCGACAAGTTTCACCTGTCATAATAATAATAATAATAATAATAATAATTTTGACCATCAATTGTCAGTTTGGTGGAATATAGATATTAATAACACGATAACAATTGATATTGCTGCTGTAAAATTCTTGCCTTTTCTATCGTAATTTATTCATCTGGATATCACTTATATATTACCTATGAAAATAAAAAATATTACAAGAATTTATATAATTTTTAGATATTTAATATAATTACTTATTTCAAAAAAAAAGAAAAAAATATAGTAAATATTAATATAGAAGGGATCGAAAACTTCGTATTAACCCACACAGCCGGATTGATCCACTTAGTGATCCAATATTTTAAAAAGAAGAAATAAATGTTGCTAAAAGAAGTAACATCTCCATTTGCCCACCAGCCAGGGGCCTTGAAGCCCAGCTACATGGAAAAAAAAACCATAGGCAGCTGGGTCAACTGATTGTAGCTCATTCTGCCAGCCTCTCTTCTTCTTTGAATAAGTGCACCTTTTGTCATTTGAGGAAGGTGAAGTCGTATTCAAATGCTAATGAAGTTTATCTCCTTTAACAAAAGTAATTTATTTATTGGTAGAGTGATTTTTAATATGTAGATAATTCTTAAAATAACCACTAAACATGATACAGTTGTATTTCTTCTTCTATTTTAATTATCCTTTCTCAATTTAAGTTCTAATTCATCTTTTCACCCTACTTCTATATTAGGGATATTTTTTTAATTGAGTCAATTTAATCAATTAAAACTTTTCTTATCAAAATAATATAACTCTGGTATTGAATTAGTCAAAACTAATGCTAAATTCTATCAATATAGTATATAGTATACTATTAGGCATCAGGTTGATCATATGGCCTCCGTTGGATTTGTTGATTTTTCTATAATTAAAACAAATTTATTTAAGTAGTGGTTCATATCTTTTAATTTTGGGATATCCACTATGTCACCTGTGTTCACGTTTGAATGGTAATCACTTCTTAAGACATTTTGATGGAAAATATATATATATAAAAAGTTTTAATTTTTATATTTTTAAGTCAAACACTCTTATTATATACTATTATTAAAGAATATTGAAAGTTTAAAAAATATAAATAATTAAAAAATTTACAAAAATTTGAGCAATTAGGATTAATATTGATGCGTCCTTAGATCTGAATTGTTATGCGGATTATTGAGCCAATAACTGTTTATCGGATCTAAAGCGGGTCCGATTTTCATATGCTATTAATCTGAATCTTATACAATACAATAAAATGTGGTCAAAGGATTTGCGAGATTTACTTCCTAATATATCATCCGATACTCAAATTAGTATCTTTTTTTGAGGAAAGAAATGGGATTATATAAGTGTTAATACTTATAAAAATAATTCTTGTTTGTAATTTGCGTTTTTTAGAAAACATCTTATTGAGTGAGAGAGTGCAATTTTAGCGTCTTGAATTTATCTTTAGTTAGCTTTTTGTTTGATTGAGTATTGTCCTCCGTTCTTGTTGGAAAGGAGTGATTTTAATAGAAGTTAGGATGCGGTTTATTTTTCCTACCAACTGCTTAATAAACCGTCGAGTAGATAAGATGTCATTCAGTTAGTAGTTCCAACTTCCGCCCGAGATTGTCGAATCCAGATAAGAGAAGAAAACCGTCTTAACAGCTGGTGTTGGTTCCATTTTCCTTCAAAGAGCAAATCGGTCGGATAAGGCCACCGCTCTGGGCTGTAGGACCGACTAGACCCCCATTCTTTTACGGGCCAAATTTTTTCATAGACTCTTCCTCTTGGGTCGATAGTAATGATACCCATCACTAACACCCAATGTAAATATACTTAAAATTCAATCTTCTGATTTAATATCTAAGGACAGTCATGTATTTGAACCTGTACTGTTAGTCCAATGGACTTCATTGGCTAGTTGAATGACAACTTTCAGTCTGACGACCTTCATCAGATGAGGGCTATCAATCCAATGGACTTTATCCATGCCACCAGTAACAACATTAAATGCGAGCTTCTTCGAGACCTGTGCTGTTTTTGGAAATGCACCAGTCATCATTATTAACTTCGAGCAATTTGACGTACCGAGAGCCTGCTGGGTGCTAACACGTACCACCATCATGATCAAGTGTGCCTTTTTGAATTTTCATCTTTACGATGTCATTTCGACTCAAATGTCTTGGTTATAAATAGGCTCAAAATCTTCATTTTTACACTTTTGAAACCCTTCGTTCCTTGCCTCTCTTTCAAAATCCTTTCGTCACTTCTCCATTCCCTGAAACTTTTCTTCTTTAATGGCTCCCGGCGTTAATGATATCAAGTCGGTCCATACCTCTAGCGACGTTGACTACCTCCGAACTTGGTATAAGATTCCAAACTCATCAGTGTATCTTCTGCCTGGAGTCGGTGGTAGAGCCTCTTCTCCACTAATAAGTTATTTTACCATCGACGAGATCTATTTGAAAGGCGATCTCCAATTTTCTTTGGTACCAGAGTTATACATAATAATGGTGACCCTCCACATTCCGATCTCTAGACTGCAATCTAATGCAGTCAAGTATTTGGTTTCTTTATACATTTTTACTCGTATTCACGATTTGGTGTTGGATACCGAGGTTGTAAAAGTTATTATTCGTTTTTATCACAAAGCTAACTGGATTTTGGTCTCTCTATAGCCTAATTTTGTATTGAATGGGAAAAATCCTGACTTAACAAGGAGATGAAACGATCGGTTCTTCTTCTTGGTGGCTCCCTCTAGATGGGATCTTTTCAACGAATGGGACAGAGTCTCTTCATTTTTTTGATACTGAAATAATAGAGTATGAGAAAGAGTCGGTTAAGGCACTGACAGATCTCCTTAAATAAAAGGCCGGCTCCTTCAACGAGAATAAAAAGAACCGATGATTGCTAGTTGAGTCCCTTGTTTAGGGCAAATGGGAACCTGTATTAGAGGGGTCAATCGCTCTTCCTGCACCATCAATTCACAAAAGGAAGTATAAAAAGAAATAAAGGCCTCTTTAAATAATTTTTCCGTTTGCCCAAGCGCCCGAGGGCAAAGAGGCCTTGGTCGGGTCCTCCTCTAAAGACAAAGTCACTATCAATCAACTAATAAGAAGAAAAACGTCGTCGATGAGGGTGGACCCAACTTCTACATCTTCCCTGACCCAAACCCATGAGGCCGTCGGACCAAATGAAAGTCACGAGCCTTTGGAGTTTGCTACTAAGGTTAGAGCCGAAGACGTTCCGATCTCTAACCCAGCACTTCATTTGGGGTGTCGGCCGTTCTGCCATCACTGTCCGAGGAGCCCTTGTTTGATATTCTTACGACCTTTATTGAGGGTGCTTATTGGATCAGTAAGACTTGGTCTAGGGTGACAGAGGAGTTTCCTCAAATTGAGTTCCCGATGGCCAACATCCTTAAAGTGGTCACCTTAGAGCTTTATGCTGAAGTTGTCGAGGTACCTTCTGCTGAGCCCCCAGCGTCTAAGGCCAAAGTCGAATATGAGGCTGAAGGATGAGTCAAGGTGGCAAACATGCCTCTCTTGGAGGCCCCAATTTCTGATGCCAAGCCATAAGTAGCTTCTAAGGCTGCAATCAAAACATTTGGTTTCGAGCTCTCAGCACTTGTAGTCAAGGGAGATATTTTTGTCGGAGGAGTCAATGAGGAGGCTGAGGTAGCCGTTGTAAAGCCCTTGGAGCCTAAGGTCCATGAAGTTTTGGAAGTTCCCACAAGTGATACTCCTTCAAGGAGCTTTTCTATCTCTGATGTACTGGTCAAAACTTTCATTAGTTCTTTTATTACTTTCTTCACACCGTCTAACTTGTTCACTTTATTGCAATTTCAAGAACTAGCCCATTATCTTGTCTCCGCTACTAACTGCCTATTATATTGAGAAAGAGAAGTTCTCGATTTTGGAGGAGCGTGTTTCTCATCTCGAATGCTAGCTATTTGAGATGAAACTGAAGTACGCCGTCCTTTGTGACCAGAACTTTAAATTGGAGAGTGAGCTTCGGGCGTTTATTAGTCCGAATAACATCTGGTAGGTCAAAGAGCGCAAGTATATAAAATATATCGGCCTCTTCTGGCACATCATCAAAATGGTGGCTCCTAATGTTTTAATTTTCAAACTTCATCCTAGGAACGCCAGTGTACGACATAGTTCAAATGTATTATACCGTCCCAGAGGCGATGTAGACTTCTAACATGTTCGGTATCTACAAGATTTATTTTAATGATTGGTTTGCTAAGACGATAATATTGTACTCCAGGAAATAAGGCCAGAGTTTCTTAACATAAAACATAAGTGCCAGAGCCATCCTTTCAGTACGAGAATATCAGATCTCTGGGTCGGTCAAGATCTTACTGACTTAGTACATAGGCCATTACCCATCGAATTGTCGTTGAATCAAGATCGAGGTCAATGTGTTGTCAGACACTACTATGTATAAATAAAGCTCCTCACCCTCTTGAGGGGAAGTAAGAAGTGGCGGGCTCGAAAGATATTCTTTGACCTCTCAGAACACAGTTTTGTAGTCTATCGTCCATTGGAAGCCAATGGCCTTCATCCCCCTCAAGGCTTTGAAGAATGGAAAATACTTCTCGACCGACTTGTTCAAGAAATAGGAGAGTGCTACTAGTCTCCCTGTCAGCTTCTAGACTACTTTCACAGTGCAAGGTGAGTTCATATCGAAGATTGCCTTGATTTTTTTAGGATTTGCCTCAATTCCTCAATGTGAGACAATGAAACCCAAATACTTTTTTGAGGTCACTCTGAATGTACACTTTATTAGATTGAGCTTCATCTGGTATGTACGAAGGACGTTGAACGCCTCATCCAGATCGTAAATATGGTTGTCAGTTGTTCTGCTCTTGACGAACATATCATCCATATGCACTTCCATATTTCATTTAATTTGGGTTTTAAACATCTTGTTGACAAGTCTTTGCTAGGTGGTACTGACATTCTTCAATCTAAAAGGTATAAATTTATAAAGTATATCCCTTGGTCGATTATGAACGACGTGTGCTCATCATTTTCTTGATTCATCCAAATTTGATTGTGGCATGAATATGTATCCATGAAACTCAATAGGTTTTTTTAGATGTTGAGTCCACAAGTAGATCAATCCTCGGTAATGAAAAGCTATCCTTCGACATGCATTATTGATGTCGGTAAAATCAACACACATCATCCATTTTTCGTTACTCTTCTTGGCTAGTACAGCTTTAGATAACCAGTCTAGATATTGAACCTCCCTGATGAATCCAACATCAAGCAGCTTCTTCACCTCTTCACGAATGACAACTAGTTTTTTAACCGAATGATTCATTCGTATTTGCTAGACAGGCTTATGATCGGGATCTAAGCCTAACTTATGGATCATTATTCCAGTTAGTATTCCTGATATATCGTTAATGTCTAGATAAAAACGTCAGAATTCTATCAGAGAAATTGATAAGTTGGTTTTGGAGGGGTTCTGGCAGAGAATTTTCTATTTAAATGTACTTCTCTAGATCATTAGAGTCCAAAGGGATCCGATTTGTAGATTCTCTAGACTAAGCTTGCAATAAAGTGGTCTTGTTACGAAAGTTGAGATCCTCTATTAGTTGACCTGGGGGTATCTGAGTGATCTGGGACAAGTAACATGTCCGCCTAGTCATTTGATCATCAAAGACCTCTCCCATGGCGAATGGAGTTGGAAATGTCATCCTCAAATGTAGGATCAAAGTCATTGCCCCGAAAGCTATCAAATAGGGACGTTTGATGATAGCGTTGTGTACCGAGGAAAGATCTACTACCAAGAAAGAAAGTGTCATAGTGGCCATCCTCAAATAGGTGCCCAGCGTAACTTAAAATTGGACGACCACCTAAACAGGTACCTGCTCATTGTTCAGACTATATAAGGGTCTCTCGGTGGGTTTTATTTGACTTCTTTTTAATTTTAATTTAAAATACGCATTGAGATAAAGTAAATTTTTTAAATTTTTATTACCAATAAACACTCGTTTTAACTGATAGTTTATATTACCATTAGAGACGAGTGTAGATACAACCAATAGATCAGAATATAGAGAAGTTATATGAGTCATATCTTCATTACTAAAACTAATGATATTATCTCTAATTTCTACCATTGACTTCTTGTAGCTGGCGGCCATTCTTGAGCACTTCGGGGTGTCACCCACACTGGTCGTATTATAATCATGTTCACAACCCCAATTGTCACTCTATTTCTTGGCTCCTCGGCTTCATTCTCGTCTGCTCATTCGGAGGCCTATCTGGGTCTTTGTAGGAATCGGGTGAGCAGTTATTTCCGGATCAAGTCTTTGATATCTTTCTGTAGCATCCGATAGTCTTTAGTGCTGTGGCCACCGTACCAATGATAGTGACAATACTTTGACTGATCATCTTTATCTCAGTTCTTTAATACCTTTGATCATTTTAAGAATTCTTTATCTCACATCTATATCAGGATGTTGGTATAAGAGTTATTCAAATGAGTAAGTCTAGGGGCCTGAAGTCCCTTCATACTGTTGGCTCGGACTTCTGTGCTTCCTTGGTCCTTAGAGACCTATGTGGTCCCCATTCTTCCTATTTCCTTCCACCATCTTATGGAAAAATTAGTCCACACAGTCTAGTTGTTTTGCTCCATTGGTCTTTTCTGCAACTATGTAGGTTCGAGCAAAAGTCTCAATCTCTTTGAAAGTTTAAGGGTTCTTGTGGGCCAGATGCTTGAAGAAGTCCTTAGGCTCCAAGGTTGATATGAAGGTACTTAATTTCACCTCATCGGTGAGATTGGGTATCTTTCGAGCCTCAGTCATGAAATGAGACAGGAATTTTTTTAGATTTTTATTTGGCCCTTGCTTGACCTGAGCAAGATGCCATGGTTGCTTCTATTCCCTCCGGCTAGAGGCAAATCGGGACAAGAAACCATTGATCAAATTGTGGAATGTCCAAATCGAGTTTGACTAAAACTAATAAAACCATTCTCGAGCATCTCATTTAAGAGTTAAGGAGAAGTACAGATATATTGCTGTCTCGTCCAAGCCCTAAAAGCTCAAGAGAGTGTAAAAATGGTCTAGATGGTTCATCGGATCAGTACTTTTGCCATAGGGATTCAAGGCTGGCATATTGAACTTGTGAGGGAGAGGATGGGTTCAGATTTCCATTGTGAATGGAGAATTTTGCAAGTCAACGGCTCGTCATCCGGTGTCACCTCCAAAAAAGTGTTGTCATATTTTTTTTAACTTTCTCTTTCATTTGAGCAAGAGCAGCCAACCTCTTCTCATTGAAAAATATCTTCAATTTCGAAGGGTTTCGCATAGCCTGAAAGGCAAGGCAGCTCATAACATTTGAAAGGCGTGCATTGTGAGAGGCTCTTACTTGGTATGTGGACTCTCTATTGTCATGATAATAATAAAAAATTCACTTCTCAGGGCCATCCTTGCGGGTCTTGCAACTTAGACGACCCTCCAAGTACGTTGAGACTTTATTACTTGAGATTGATTGAGTCTCGAGGTCTTCAAGTCATTGTCCCTTATCGGTTGGGCACTTCCTTCTCCTCTTCCTTCGCTTGGAAGTTGCTATTTTTGAGGCAAAATATGAAGCCCCCTTCAACCGCTCGTTAAGTTGTGTGCAAATGGTCTGGATGGCCTTGGAGATGTCGTCCATTCTCATCGTAAGTGCCTGCACACAAGGATCGGGATGATCATCAACTCG
>JAOVVI020015707.1:0-11100 GCA_028571085.2 Nepenthes alata
CAACGGGTAAAATTTTTGAACAATTTTTTGCACCCTGTATAAATACATACCTTATATCTTTGAAACCCTAAATACGTCAGAGCCTTTATTGATATCTTGTGGAGCCGTTAAACTTGAGAAGAAAGCCTTTCATGTCTCATTGATTCATCTTCTCTTGCATTGATTCATCTTCTCTTAAGAAGACCAAAACTTACAACCGTAAACTCCATGTTCTAAAGAGTTTTCTCATCACTTTTTATTTTTTATTCAAACTTTTGGATCCTTCTACCTTCGTTTGAGACATAGGTGCGTTGGAGAAGGGGACTCGATCGTGATCGACAATTTAAGTGGCACGAGAGGAAAGATTGACGTGAAGACCGAAATGTATCCGGTTCCGTTGAAAATCCAATGAGTTCTTGGCAGGGAACACGTGACGGGAATAAGTCGGCTAGGTTAGCCCGTCGTTATCACCCGGTCTGTAAGTTAATTTTTATAGTGCATTGCTTCCCTGGCCGTTGAAGCCCGGAGTATTTTTTTCGATATCGTTGGTATCGAATTTTTACTTTGTCACCAAAAATCGTATCTTTTTCATTGTTGCTCATTGTTATATATACTGCACATGATTGTTAGTTTCGTATGCATCTAATACTAAATATCTTTTACGTGTATTAGATATTTATTTGTACTGCTTCCGCTATACTTTTAACGTGATCAAAACTTGAGTATTTATGAAAGCACAAAAGGTGCTTTTTCAAGTTTAAATGTCTCTTTTTTTTTGCATTAATTTCCTAACACATGGTATAGTTAAATAGAATTGAAATTTTATTTCAATATGTTATTTTGATGAAATAAATGTTATTTTATTTCATAAGTTTTCATATAATTTATTAATATTGCATGACATGTAGTATTTTTTCCCCGAGTAAAAGAAATATATATTTTAATAATATTCAAGTAAATTAGATATACAATATCTTTATTTTATTATTTAAATAATATATATTATATTATTATCTCTTGCACACCATAATAAAGACAAAAACTCAGGCACGTAGAGGGCCAAATGGTTGTTCGGGGAGAATAGACATGACGGAAGCTCGCCTCCTAATCAAAGGGTGGAAAAGTTCTACTTCATATTTAAATACTCATTATTTTTTAAAACTTATTTTCACATATTCATATTTTAATGAATTTTATTTCCCAAATATGATAATTGAGCGTGTAACATTTCTTACCACTGAAGAGACACCATATCCATACATTAATTTAGGAGTACGGCAATTAAATAGTATATCTCACTATAAATACGATCTCTTTCCCACAAAAAGGGGGATAAAAGTGCGACGAATTATTTAGATAAACTCATACGACAATAAAAAATAACGAGACGCTTTACCAACTGAATGCAAAAATTTTAAACTCCTCTACCAAATAAATACAGCAAATGGAGTATCATCTTCCAAACAAACAATCATCTCATCGTGTATTTCTTTTTTAAGTAGAAAGATTTCTTATTTGAGTATTGGATGATATATTAAGAAGTAAATATTATATATTTTTTGTTGGGGATTACTCCCGTGAAGAAATTCTAATAAACTTAAAACTAGATTGGTCCGGCGGGCAAGGCTCAGGCGGTCAACGGAGAGTTGACCGGATTGGTGAGCAAGCCTTCAGACGGTCAATGGAGAGTTGACCGAATTGGTGGTTAACCTGGATGGTTCGATATTAACCATCTTGGAGGTTAAATTAACCGTTTCTTTGGAAAATCCTGGATGACAACTGTTCAGACGGTCAACAGAAGTGTTGACCGGTGGAAAAGAACTCAGGCGGGCTACAGTTGGCCGCCCGTTATGAAAATTCTGTTCGATACCAACTCAGCAGATTCCTTGGAGATACGTGATCTCAGGCAGTTACGCTGAAGGCGGTTTTTCTGGCAGAAAATATTCTTATTATTGGAAAGGATTAATTTCCATGTATTGTGTGTGAAAATTATGTTTTCACAGAGAGTTCAGTGCGAGAGAAAAACAGAGAGAAAAACGGTGAAGGAGTGTTCTTCGATTTCTCTTTCGTTCTCGATTGTAATCTCCAAAAATCTCACATAGTGAAAATACGTTTTCTGTGGACGGACTGTCCCGTGGTTTTTCCCTTGTTTGAGAAGGGTTTTCCACGTAAAAATCTTGTGTTCATTGTTCTGTTTTTATTCTTCTTCTGTGTTGCTTCATTAAATTGGAAAAAGTATTCCGCGCATCTTTCCCAACAACATCTGGATGGTCTGATAAACAATGCATCCCAGTACCTCTTCTTACTCTATCATTATTTTATTATGATTACATTTTTATAGTTTAAATTTAATCACAGTGTTTTTATTTCTTTTATTAAGAAAATTATTACTTAGTTAATGTTGGATATAAGAGGAGCCATAGATTTTCTGCCCCTTATTGACCTACGGGTTACCATCATAATGAATAGTTATCGTATGAAAGTGATCTTACAAATCATAAGAAGTTGTCTAATATTCATCGATATTAGCAAGAACTGCAATAGAAAGAGCATCTGATTTATTATTGAAATAATGAAACATCATTTGTTTACCTTCCTGTTTTTTACCACCAAAACTAATGTATGAAATTTAAAACACTTACAGCTTAGGCGTGTGTAGATCATAGTGAAAATAATTATCATTAAGATGTATAAACAGATTTACATTATTACTGTATTTTGATTTCGTATAATTATATTGAGATACACAATAAGTGTGAGATATGGATTCAATCTTATTGAATATGGCTGATATGGAGATAAAAACAGAAGCACAAGAGAGTGGAGATGGGGATGATGCAAAAGTGATAAGATTTGTTAAAGTTACGAAAGGGCATGCGCTTTATAATTTTGTTATTAAAAGATTTGTTAAACACAATAAGAGTTGTTAAACATGAGTGGTTTGTTGGGGTCACTCCCGAGTGGCATGTCCGCGGACTCCATTGAAGGAATGGACGAGGACTTATTGCGTCTTTTGGACGAGGACTCTATGAGGCGTCTTTTGGATGAGGACTCTTACGATTGGTCATGTCCAAGCACAGTGGACGAGAAGCCTAAGGTCATAGGCGTTACTCTATTCTCGTAGGCCTGCTGTGGCCGCTTTTGTAGGTAGGGTGATCACATACTCTGATTGGAAGTTGCTGAGGCGTCAACTTTTCAGGTGTCAGGACTGTCATCTGACACGCCAGGCCTACGCCTGACATGACAGTCTTGCGGCATATTCCTGCCACCCTACAGACAGTAGGGTGGCAGTAGGGTGGCTGGCAATCCAGGCTGTTACTGTGTGTATATATATATACAGAGCTCTGGCTATTGATTATTTAAGCGGTAATGTTGTAAAGGAAAGAGCTTTGAGAGAAAGCTGAGGGCAAGCTTTGTTATAGAGTGAGAAACACTTGTAGAGAGAGGTAGCACACTTGAGATTGTTATTTTTTCTTCGTTTGAGCTTGTGTAGCTAACGATTGTAATAATCCTTCATAGTATATTTTCGGTAGTTTTTCCATTGATTGAAGAAGGGTACTTCCGCGCCAAAATCTCTGTGTGTTTTCTCAATTTTTATCATTATTGTCTTGTCCGTCCGAGAGCTTCTCTCTGTGTTGTTGTCCGAGACCTTTGTCCGCTCGGTCACCGTGACTTCGGCGAGTTTTGCGCCTACATGGTTGATGTAGGGATGATGTAAAAGTCAAGCCATCGTACTATTGTTAAGCTACTTGCTTTATAATTTTAGGCACCTTCATTTTGATATTTGCTTTTAAATTAGTTAAATTATTTTGAACATCTAGTAGGTTTATACTTGAACTTTTTCACATTTCATAAATAATATATGCTAAAGTCAGATAATTTTGTTTGATCAGCCATGAAATTACATGTAAAAATACGTTTGTAATAAGAAAATGTTGTATATTTGTACATGTTATATCACACAAATTCTGTTTGATTTCATCTTATATCATGTAGCTCTTTTTTAGTTATGTAAGGTCCTCCTAAGTGATATGAGCTTAATTAACATAATAATTGATACTGAAAATTACATTTTACCTATATTTATTTACTGTTAATTCTAAGTAATTATAATTTAATTTGTTTGTTTAATATTATTATTTTGTTTTATAGGTCCAAAAAGAAGAACGGTTGAACGCCATTAATTGCTTCTCAGTCATGTACTTTGCCCAAAAGACGAGCACGCCTTTAAATAATAAAATACAACAATAAAAAAACGAAAGAATAAAACTAAAAACGGAAAAGAAAATAAAAATAATAAACTAACCTAAAAAATATATATAACGGTAAAAAAAAATATCCTGAATACCAAAATATCTAAAATTTACAAAATGGGAAAATCACATATTTTCTAATAGTGTGCTTTTCATAAACCCTAAAGATGCCCAACAGCTGGTTATCTCTCTTGGACTAAACAGTCCGGTCGGTCGCCTTTGTCTCGCCAGTCTAGCCGGTTGGCCTTTGTCTCTCCAGTTTTGATGATCGGCCTTTGTCTCGCCAGTTCAGATGATCGGCCTTCATCTCGCCAGTTCAGATCATCGGCCTTCATCTCGCTAGTCTAGCCGGCCAGCCTTCATCTCTAATTGCCATCAGCCATTTTGCCGTGCGTACGAATGCCACAATACTTTATCTGAGTATTGTACCCATGTGAGTGTTTGGTCAAACCTTCAATTGACCTATCAACCGGATAGAGCTCATACGAAAATGACCCATATTCTAATAGTTTTATCTCTACGTAATTTTGATAGCGATGGTCGATAGCATTGCTATTATCACCATCCTTACAAATCAAATGATTGAAGTTCTATCCAAGGCTCAAGCTTCTAATCTAACTACCAAAGGCTCAATGGCTCCTATCGGAATTAAGTGGGAGGGGTTCCTACTTCGCTGAGCAAGGGTTTTGTCCCTAATTTAATTTTCTTTTGTTCTTCAAGTTTTATAAAAAAAAATTACGATAAATCAAAAAAAATTCTCTTCCACAAAACAGAATCCCTCGTCTAGGGATTAAGTTGGATAGTTCTAACTACTGCCTTTGGTCCCAAATTGTCGAGTTTTATATCTGTGGTAAAGACAAATTGAGCTTTATCAATGGCGGCTGTCCTCCACCCTAGCCCAACAACCTCTCCTTTCGAATATGGCATTTTGATAATACTATTGTCAAAGGATGGTTATTCAATTCCATATATCCAGCACTAATTGGTAACTTTATTTGATTTCTCACTACAAAAATGGTCTGGAATGCCATTACCACCACCTATTTTGATGGCAATGAGGCTTCTCAAGTACATGAACATTGACAACGTGTGGCTTGCCTCTAGCAAGCTGGCAGCTCTCATGAGAACTTTTACACCAAACTGCAAGTCCTTTGAAGAGAAATCGATTTCCATTGTCCCAACCCAGTGAAACGTGCCAGGGACATCCAGCAGTACAACAATCTGCTACCAAAAGGATCGTGTTTGCACCTTCCTTGTTGGCCGAGATGAACATCTCAATAGTATCTGTAGTGATATTCTCTAGATAAACCCATTTCCTTCCTCCGAATAAGCTTATGCCCATGTCCGCAGGGAAGCTCTCTGACGGGCTGTTATGAGCAACATGGACTCCTTAGATACTGTCTTGGCAACAAAGGGGCTACGACTAAATTTGGCTGCTTCACCCACCATTGCAACTGTCACTTTCAATGGACTCGACGAGCTCCATGAGCAAAACCTTGTAAATGATATCAAGGCATTTGAATTAGACTTCTGTGAATACTGATTTTCAGAAAGCATCATCAAATTCTCTTCGTACATTGACTCGTACTATAAAAGATATACTTGATTACATCTATTTTGTTGCTTAGGTTAATTTGCAGGTACTATTGAACAGAGAATCTAATTATTTTGTATCTTTTATTAAATTTTTTTTAAAAAAATGTATGAATTTACACAATAAAATTCAAATATGATGTGTTTAAAATTTTAAATAGTAGAAGGCTACAGTGAAAACGTAAATCGAAAGAAATGGGTAAACACTCTACATCTATGATGGGGGTGGGTACATATCTATGAAGTTCAGTAAGTTTTGTGAGGAGCACTTAATATGGACAACCCCTTGGAATCCTAAACAAATTGGTATGATCAATAGAATGAACCAAACTTTACTTGAATGGACTTAGATTATGACGATCGTAGTTAGAATTTCAAAGGATTTTTGGGCAAAGGCTATAAATATTGTGTTATCTATTGAATATATCATCATCTATAATTGTTGACTTAAAGACCCTGAATAAAATTTAATAAGGTAAAACTTTTTAACTATTCTAATTTGTACATTTTTTGTTATCTCGTGTATATTTTTTCTAATACTAAAAAGCTTAAATCGAGGGTAAAAAAATTTATTTTTTTCAGTTATACACATGGCATCAAATCTTTCAGGTTATGATACCTGGGATTGGATGATTTGAAGTCTATTATCTCCAAAGATGTCAAATTTGATAAAAATCAAATGCTTAAATTTGCCATGACAAAAGATCAGCATGAAGAGTTCGAAAATGATGAAATCAAATACTAGACAGATTTATTATGAAGACAAATCAATGCTTGGATAGTTTTAGAAAGACAAGACTGCTTCTGGGTAGATTGTAGGCTTGAGAGGCAAATATGAAATTCTAGATTTAGATCCTTGACTTTGGTAAAGATAATTAGAAAATATGCAAAAAATGGAGGTTGAAATGGATGCATAAGCAAAGGAAAAATCTTGTGCATGGTTTCCTACACCATGAAGACCACACATGGTGAGCCAAGAATCTTCAAAGAAGTCCTGGCCGATCTCAAATTTGACAAGTGGATGCATGTGATGTGTGATGAAATGCAACCTCTTTATAAAAGTATATCAAAAGGTAACAGTAAATTATAAGTGGGTGTACAAAATAAAATTCGACAACACCTATAAGGCTTGGCTTATGGCTAAAAGTTACATCCAAAAGGAAGGTATTGATTTCTCTGAAATTTATTCTCCTATTGTGAGATACATCAATTAGTTCTCTTTTAGCTTTTGTTACTTTGTGTGATTTTGAATTTGAGCAATTAGATGTCAAAATTACCTTTTTACATGGAGAGTTTGAAGAAGAGATTTACATCGCTCAAACTGAGATGTTAAAAATAAAAGAAAAAAAAAGCTTTGTGATGTGTACTTAGATCCAAGCTTCGAACGTATTCGGATTCTTCTAGATGGTTTGAACCGGTTCCGTTCCCTGAGTGTGAATCCTGCATATCACTAAAAAGCTCAGGAGGTCAACGTGTCGGCGAAAAGTTATACCACCGAAAATACTCCGACGCTCAAGTCAGTAATCAGTATTCGATGATCAGAAAGTAACAGAAACTGTAAACTGAGAGAAAAGAGAGAATGACAGGAGTGAACAGATCCCCAGATGTAAGAGAGGCGAAAGCCGTCGTCTTGAATCTGGAGGGTGGGGAGGCAGTGAACGG
Organism: Nepenthes alata; assembly: GCA_028571085.2. Classification (NCBI taxonomy): domain Eukaryota; kingdom Viridiplantae; phylum Streptophyta; class Magnoliopsida; order Caryophyllales; family Nepenthaceae; genus Nepenthes; species Nepenthes alata. The sequence continues at coordinate 7,488 of JAOVVI020015707.1, forward strand.
TTGTTAGTAGCACATTGTTTGCCTTAGATTTTTTCTGTGAGTTCCAACAGAGAGCGGAAGATCGTCTCCGTGGTGAGTGTTCGAGTCTTTGTGTAACAGGGAGCTTGTCTTTTCGTAGCAGAAAGCGTGTGCAATTGAGAGTGTAACCGAAAGCGTGCCTTGAATGATAATTCAAGGGCTTATTTATGATTGAGAGGGCGATTTTTCTTCTTTCGAAGGAATGATTCCCTGTGTGATTTTGGGCTGGCTTGCCTTTCGAAGCAGATGCTAGTCGCCAAACTGAGTGAGGTAGCTTCCTTCTGAGGCGGCCAACAGCTTTCCAAACTACTCAACATCCTTTGGTGTACTTTACCGTTGGAATCCCCGAGTTAGCAGGACATTAAAAAAATCTGGCGCCTTCTTTACATGAAGGGCGTCAATTTTATCAATGTCCATTTCGGATACCAGTTGGGATCGTGGAAGATGCCTGGAGAGCTGTTGCTGGTCGCCTAATGAATCTTGGGCTCGAATGGACCAGGCTCGTTACTGTAGAAAAGCCTCTTTTGGGCCCAACGTGCTGTGTGCAGGCGGTTAACGTCTGAGTGCGCGTTGGCCGCCCGAACGGTCAACGCCAGCGTTGATCATCCTGGGCCCCTTGGGCCTGTTCTTCAACTGGGCCGTTAAGTGTTGACCGTCCTTCTTAGGCTTCTGTTGAGTTTCTGAGGTCAGCCCATTTTTGATATACCCATCACTTTGCATGTAGATTAAGGATTAATTTAAAGCAATCTATGAGATAGTGGTAAAACACTTTGTTTGGTTTTTGGGAAAGGATAGGTTCAGCAGAAGTGAATACGATTGGTGCATGTATTTTCGAAAGCTTCTCCATGGTTCGTCTACTGATTTGGCGACTTATGGTGATAACATGTTAACTGTAGTTAAAAATATTTTCAACATTAATTCTTTAAAAATGTAATTAAACCAATATTTTGAAGTGAAATATCCTATGGTGACTAGGAAAATTTTTGGAATGGAAATCCAAAGGGATAAAGTTATAGGAAAACTCACTTTATTCCAAATTTAGTATATAAGAAAATGAAATGGTGTGTGCGCCTTACCGCTGTTGTCGATAGCTTGATGCATTATATGGTGTGACACAATCAGATCTTTCACGTGTCATCAGCTTTGTATATAGGTTTATGGCTATATAGGAAAACCGCACTGCCTAAGTTAAATAAGTTTTCTAATGTTTAAAAGACACAATTATGGATTAGTTTTAAAAATGAACTCAGTTAACAAAGATCATCCTGTTGGTTTAGTTGATGTTGAATTTGTAGGAAACACAGACAATAATATGTTGACTATTGGATACATTTTTACACTCACCGATGGACATATTAGTTAAAAGTCTATACTCTAATCGACGATTTCCAACTCCACCGAAGAAATTGAGTACATGGTAGGAGTAGATGCTAGGGAGGAATTTATATGTTTGTTGGGTGAGCTCCGATTTGACCAAAGCTACATGTAAATTTCTATGATAGTTGAGCCTTGCATCTTGCCATAAAAACAAATCAACTATTCAAAACCAAGCATATTCAAGTTCGATATCACTTTCTCTAAGAGTCAAGAGGAGAGAATAAAATTTCATTTTTGAAGATCCACATAATCGAGAATCTTGCTCATGAAGACAAGTCCAAGTGTGTAATTCAAAATTTTCTTAAATTTCGTCCATCTTCACCCTATAAACGTTACAACGACGGTTGGAACCAAGTGTAGTTCTGAACGTCATTACTATTGCCAAGGTAAAGAATTATGATGCCGTATAATTTAATTATAGTGGTTCATTCGGATGACGACTCAATCATTTAGCTAGTTAATACCCATGTATGTAGTGAATGGAGTGATGTGTTGTTATTATGGTCATTCGAAGAATATAGCTCAATCAATGAGTATTATTGATGGCTTTCTATGAAAAGAAGGCACATTGTACCGGTTACGATCACCATTGGTGGCTCCGGCATCGATGACAGTAAACCAACGGAGAGGGGAGTTCTGGCGGAGGAAGGCGGTGGTTAGGGTAAAACGAGGTCAGGGCAGTGGGTTGAAGAAGGAGGAAGAGACACAGACGAGGGAGGAGAGAGTAGGGAGAGATAGAGAGAGAGAAACAGACGAGAGAGAGAGAGAAACAGACGAGAGAGAGAGAGACGAAACTAATTCCTTCTTCCTCCTCTTCATTAGGGCCAAGCATTACAATTATAGGGGAAACGGTTACTAAAGAAACGGGGAACGGGATACGGGAAACTGGAATGGGTTTGTAAAATTACGGTCGTAACAGCTGGTTTGCTGGTAGTGGTTCTCGAAGGGTACTTTATCCTTCTTGGCAGATGAAACTGGATTTGGTATCATCATTCTAGGTGTGCCCCGGGCATTCAGGTGGTTGGAGCTGAGCTGCTATTGTAGGCTTTATTCCTTGCTGTGATGCTCAATAATTGGGTCCTTGCTGAGCTGCTGTCCCTTTTTGCTGGTGGAGTGTTGTATGCTGCAATTTTGCTGCTGAATTTTGCTGATGAACATCAGCTCCTGAAGTTGGCGGTGCTGTGAAGTCTTGCTGCGGGTGCCCCCTTTGTTGGGCTGTAAAGTTTGGAGTCTCTTGCTCCATTTCCATCCTATTGGTTTGGGTTGTAAAATCTGCATGGGAGGGCTGATGTTGATGATGTACCTATCCATGATGCCAAATCTGATGCTGTAACTGCCTCTGCCATTGCATAGGATTATTGCTGCGGTCGTGTGCTGCTGCTGGCCGAAAGGAAGCTTGCAATTGCCCTATGCACTTCCACGAACCCAAGGTCCTGGATGTGCTGCCAGCAAATGTTGTTGATCCAGTGTTGCTCCCTGTTGTTCACCTCCTGAATGTGGTGAGTGGCCGGGCTGCTAATTTGGTGGAGAAGACCTGTTGGGTTTCTCTGGACTGATGTTTGGTTGATTTGTGGTGCTTTGATCCCCTAGTGGTTGACTTGAGCCGCTGTCGGCAGCTGCAGATGGGTGAATGGCAGCAGTTGCAAGTACCCACTGTCCTGCTATTTTGCTGGACTTCAGCAAATGCTGTTTTCTTGTCACTGATACTGCAGGCCATCATACTGGATTGGATGCAGTTGGGTCTTTGCTGCGGGATGCGATGTCGTAGGAGCAGGTGATCGATCGGGTCTCAGCTTAAGATAAGTAATGCTGATTGGCCCGCGGTGTTTTGCTGTGGATTCGGATGGGACACGGCTACTGGTTTCCTCTGAAGCAGGAAAATTGCTTGCCCCATGCTGAAGGTTGGTGCTCCTGTTGCTGGTTGTTACCCTCCTCAGTATGTTGCTCCTGATTTTGGCGTCTGATATGTGGCCATGTTGTTGGTGTGCTGTGCTCCTACAATGTGGGAGTAGCTGCCTGATTGGCTGCTATGTTTTTTATAATGGAGCTGCGTTCCAGAGGGAGCTGATACGGCATGGATGCCATTCGATTTGCTGAGTTACTTCTGTTGATTAAGGAGTAACTGATTATGAGTCTGTTCATGTGTAACATTAGACAGATTTCATATTTGGTCGTTTCTGTTGATCGTTATCCTCTTGGAGGTTTTTTTGTATTATCT